>CM068370.1:326431907-326664005 GCA_034769895.1 Magicicada septendecula
GAGACGGGATATGCCATGGGAAGTACAACCCATATGGAAACCAAACTTTAACGGCGTACTTTTTAGGAAAGGTGTGCGTGGCCAAACATCTAGAGCCCCGAATACCGGAAGAATGCCTGGTCAGCAAACTCTCATACCACTACGAGGAGGATATTATCAGAGCCAGACGAAACAGTCAAATAAAAACGGTGCAAGCCATGACCGAGCTTTTAGAGATGTACGAGCACGAAGACTATTACCGTCAAAGTCGCAGGAGGTATGAAAAGCCGGAACCAAGGAATAACAACAATAATTTGAATAATAATAATAATCGGCAGAATGTGGGTAATAATAATAATTATAACTCCGCAAATCGGAATAATGCCGAGTACAATTATAACCCTAGAAATAACAATAATTTGCCGAGGCTTAACCATAATAATAATAATAGTAATATTCCTCGCATAAATAATAGTAACAACAACCACAACAATAATAATAATAATAATAATAGCCGTCCACAAAATAACAACGGTTATTATAATCATAATAGTAACTATGTTCCAAATGGTCAGAGGAACCCCAACCTTTCTAATAATAATAATTATCATGGTAATTATAACCGAAATTACCCAAGTGGAGGTAACCACAATTACAGGGCATATCGACCTAATGTCAACTACATCCGAGCAGAAGGCAGTGGACACAGGAGGTACCAGCCTCAAAGAAGGAGCCGATACTACGAGTACGAGACTTTCCAAGGGAGCCAGGGAAGTAATCGGTACAGAGAGTACGAGCCCAGACGTAGTTCCAGCTTGGATAATCAGCGCAGACTACCTGTAACAGAAGCCCAAACAGACGATCGAGCAGAACCAAACGAAACAGCCTCAGGACTTCAAGCTGACGCTTCCAACGGCCTGATCCGTAATGAAGCGGAACATTTAAACGAACGGAGGCAGTAATAAAACCCAATGACCCTTTACTGCTCCAATCTGCTGGGTTTAATCAAGTAGGTATGAATGTGAAGAAAAACAGAAAAAATTTTACCATAATATACAGCAATTATTTAAAGGATATCCGCAAGGACCTATTAGAAGAAAGTGAGATTAATATTAAAAATAATGATAATGAAATAATATACATAATCGCAGAAATTGAAGGTATTTCTGTTCCTATAATGATAGACACTGGAGCCAATGTCTCCATAATAAATCGAAATGAATTGGACCGGATACAGCAGGAATGCCACAAAAACTTACCGGTACTACCTATTAATAACATTGTACTTGTAGGAGCTACCGGCCGACAGAACAAGACCATAAGAAAGCAGGTATCCCTCAATGTCAAAAGTCAGGGCATTAGTATGGATATGATATTTCTTGTTGCAGCCGGATTACCTTTCAACATCATGATAGGATGCGACATATTGCGCCGAAACTCAGCAATTATCGACTTGTGCCGAGGAAGGGTATCACTCTTTGCTGAAGGTTCAACCTGGATAGCCAATTTAACTGATAACAAGACTTTAGACTCCAGACAACTTCTCGACCACCAAAATAAGGTGAATTACTTATCCAACCACTCAACAAACAACAAGCCAGTACATCAAGATTCGGAGGAAGACCTATGGAAACAAAAGATCCAAGAGATACGTAACTTCCAGTGCCACAATACTGACGAGCAACTAACGGAAGACCAGCGGAATCAATTGGTAGAAATATATGAGAAATATCGAGCTGTATTTTCTGACGAACCTGGAAAGATCCGGAACTACCAATGTTCAATACGATTCAGAGAACCGGTAGAATTCAACCGAAAGTCATACCCAATAGCACAATCTTTAAAAGAAGCCGTACGATCAGAGATCCAGAATATGATCCGTAGAGATATCATCGAGAGCAGTCAATCGCCATACACTAGCCCAATTGTGGCCATACAAAAGAAAAATGGGAAGGTAAGACTTTGCCTTGACGCTCGGGAGATAAATAAGATGATAATAAACGATCGTACCTCACCTGGCGAAATTGATGAAATTTTGAAGAGGTTCCACGGAACACGATTCATTACCACTTGGGATACGGTATGCGGCTATTGGCAAGTGGAGTTGCACCCAGCAAGCCGGCAATACATGGCGTTCATCTTCGAAGGGCGCAATTATCAGTTTAAGAGATTGCCCTTCGGGTTGGTTAATTCAGTAGCTGTTTTTGTCACCTGTATGGATCATATACTAGGACCAGAAGCGCTCCAATTCACGACTGTCTATGTTGATGATCTCCTAATAACATCAACCAGCTGGGAGGAACACTGTTATCGTGTGGAGTATGTTTTGAAGAAGCTTGCTGAAAATAATGTCACCCTTAAACTGGACAAGTCCAAGCTTATAGCTAAAGAAGTTCAATTCCTGGGTTTCCAGCTAAACAGTCAAGGAATAACACCATCAACAGAAAAGGTAGACGCCATACAACGATTCCCTACACCAAAAAACAGAAGGCAACTACAATCATTTTTGGGCCTATGTAACTATTATAGGAAGTTCCAGAATAATTATTCCGAACTAACAGCCCAGTTTCAGTACCAGTTATCGTCCAAGAATAAATGGCGATGGGGTCAAGAACAAGACGAGACCTTCAAATCAATTAAAGAGAAATTTTTAGATGCAGTAATGCTCAACCACCCAGATTTTAACCGACCCTTCTTTCTAAACTGTGACGCTAGTAATATTAGCTTGGGTTCAACACTGTACCAAGAAGATGAAAGTGGAAACCATCTAGTAGTGAGCTTTGCTAGCAGAACCCTTAACCAGTGTGAGAAGAACTATAATGTGACGGAAAAAGAGCTGCTAAGTGTAGTCTTTGCCTGCGGGAAGTTTCGGACGTATATCCTCGGATATCCAGTGACCGTCCGAACAGATCACAAGTCTATATCATTTCTAAGAAGATGCAAATTAAGCCATGGTAGATTGACCAGATGGGTACTCGCCCTACAGGAATACGATATACAGTGGGAGTATGTTCCTGGAAGTAAAAATGTAGTAGCCGACGTATTGTCAAGAGTGAATCTGGAAGAACAAACATTCGAAGGCGAAAAGGAGAGCATTTTGAAAATCTATAACATTATTAAGGACAGATCTGATTTAGAGAAGATAGTGCAGGACATCAGCAAACACCAGCAGTCCGATCCGAAGTTAAACTCTATTAAACTTCGTCTCTCCAACCAAGATGATACAATAAACAAATTTTATTGTATACATAATGGGATTTTATTCATCAAGACATCCTTTGACGAAGACGTTTGGAAGATCATGATCCCTACTACAATTGAAAAGGATATCATCCTGGACTATCACCTACGATACGGTCACATGGGAGCCATGAAGGTGATCAAGGCAATAGAAGAGAATTGTCACATAAAAAGTATCAATAGAAAAACTAGAAACTACCTTAAAACCTGTATGATATGTCAATTGGTGAAAACCAACAATGAGAGAAAGGAAGGTATGATGATACCAATTACCTCACAAGCCAAACTGGAAAAGGTCTTTCTGGACATATGTGGTCCATTTCCCCGCAGTGGCGGACGCCATCGATACAAGTATATTGTTATTATGATGGATCATTTTACAAAATTTACAAAACTATACCCTGTGAACAGAGCCACCACTCTGAAGACTCTAGAAATAATAACAAATCATTACATTCCAGAGGTAGGATGCCCGACATCCATAATCACCGACCATGGAACGCAATTTAAGGGTTGGCGGTGGAGAAACACTCTGAATACACTGGGCATTAAGACATACAAGACGTCTGTCTACCACCCCAGCAGCAATCCAGCGGAGAGGGTACTGCGAGAGGTCGGAAGAATATTACGGACTTATTGCTATAATCAACAAAAGAAGTGGCAAGAATATTTATTAGCGACTGAAGAATTCCTTAATCTGTCATATCACACCGCTATTGGCACCACTCCATACACAGCAATGTATGAAAGACCACCTCCGAGAGAAATACAAGACATAATAGAGTTCCCCAGGAGTCAAGAATACAAATTTAATCGAATTAGATTCTACAATAAATTGGCTGAAGACCAGGAAAGGCGCAAGAACAAATATCAAAAGGCTGTTAAGAAGATAATAAGATATGAAGTCGGAGAAAAGGTACTGCTAAAAAACAGGGAATTACCCAGTACTTTGGAAGGCATTACCAAAAAGTTATTACTGCTGTATACCGGCCCATACCTGATAATTAAAAACAATAATAACAATACATATGTACTAAAGGATATCATTTCGAATAAAGTAAAAGGAACTTATAATCAGTTATCCATTAAAAAATATTTGGAGGACTCATAATTGTGAGTTAAAACTATAATGAAGAAATTGTGAATTTTGATAAGAATAAAAAATTACAAAATTCAAAAATTAGTAAGTACAACTTACACCAAATATCTGAAAGAATATTGGGAACAAAATAAGAATTTTGATAAAAATAAAATTACAAAATTCAAAAATATAGTAAGAACATCTTACACCAAGTATCAGAAAGAATATTGTGAACAAAATAAGAATTTTGATAAATAGATAAATAACAAAATTCAAAAATCAGTAAGCACAACTTACACAAAACATTTAAAAGATTATTGTGAATAAATAAAAGGAATTTTGAACATAATAAGCTTCAAAATTCAAAAGCAATAGTAAGTACAAGCTACACAAATATTCAAAGACTATTATGCAAGTAAAAAGAAATTGGATGCAGATAATAATTGTCCAAATTCAAAATAATTAGTAAGTACCACTTACACAAACAATTCAAAGACTATTATGAATGCAAAAAGAATTTTGAGGAATAATAATTTCAAAATTCAAAATAATAATAAGTACAACTTATACCAAAATATTTGAAAAACAACTATGAACAAGAAAGAATGTAGTTGAATAAAAATGTCTAAAATTAAAAGACAGTAAACTCACATCATTACTCATACAAATGATGGGAAATAACTCTGAAATATGAAAAAAGATTTTGTAAGAAAGAGATACAAAATTCTAAGAGAGAAAGGAAACCAGAATGTCATATGACTTAATCAAACAAATTAACCAAACTCACAAAGAAAATAATTTAATAAAAATGGAACAATGAAGAAGGACCAGCTCACTAAAGACCAAATAGTGAGACCAGAAACCAAAAAACAAAAACCTGATACTAATAATGATAATGCTGTTACAACAACCACTGTTATAGTGAAAGTGATAAAGAATTAATTCATGTTATACCATGAGCAATAAAAGTAACTCAATGGATACCAGATGGTAGAAAGAGTAAATATAAATACTACTTACTATGTAAACATGATGAAATGTATATGATACCACATACCTAAACCACCTAACATGGAATAAGCTTTAAGAGAGAAGAAGAGTCAAGTGTATAAAAGTATTAATTAATATAACGTATTATGAAGTGAAGAATCTAAAGATGTTTATTTTAGTCAAAAATGACTACTTTTACTGTTTATTTATTTTTATGACTGGATGTAGAAAATGCCATCAGTCTTATGTGTTGAGCAGAGATGATAATACCTCTGGACTCAATTGAAGTATTGGACAGCAGGGATTGAAGCCAAAAGTGCCACTCTGAACTGTTCCAATTAATTTGTTAGGGAATGTTAGGGAGTAAACATACTGGTGAGGAAGCACCAAATAAGAAGGAATATAAAATGATAATGTTATACACAAGATTGAAGATCACTTATCAATGAAAAAAGAAACTAATGAAGGAGATACACATCAGCTGAGAGGAAGCAATGGTGGAAAAAGAAGGTATATACAGTGAAAACATGTAATCACGGAGAAAATGTAAATACAAAAGAATTAGTAGTAATTATTTCATCCATACAGAGTATGATCTGAACTAATCACTTTTACAGGAGAGCATATGTAACATAACAAAATTATCACACTAAACATTTGAATTAATGTTACATGAATAAAAGAGAAAGTTCCATAGTGAGTGAGAAGAATAAATTGTTTAAGGATTACACTAGAAACTGTATAATTAAGTCTCTAAAATGTTAATAAAAATGGAAGATAATAAAGAAAACCATTAATTAAAATAACCTACTATGAAAAAACCAGTTAAACCAGCAGTATGCCCAGTAGATTGGGGAAGCAGTACAAAAAAGGGAAGGACCATAAAAAAGGAAATAATCTGTCATGAAACCATTTTAATAAGGAAACTACTAATGTGATATTTGAAGAAGGGACGAAACATATCAAGATTCCAACAGAGACCAGAACCAGGAAGAGATATGCCAAAACAAAATGTTAATCATATATTAAATACCATGAGACAAAATTGAAACCGATATAGGTAAACCCCAAACAAGTTACAAGATACAATACTATAAAAACAAATTGTATATTAGTTGTAAGTGTAACATGTCAAAAAATATACCAAAAGAGACTACCATAGAGTAGAACTCACTAAAAAGACTACCAGAGTGTAGAATACAATAAAGTGAAGTGAAATAACAAAATTAAGGAACTACAGAGTGTACAGTGAGAAACATAGTTAAAAAATCTATGAAAAAATCTTCAATGAGGTTTAAGTATTATAAAAAGACTACCATGAGTGTAGAATAATAATAATAAAACCATTGAAATGAAAGACGGTCTAAGGACTGACAACATTACTAGTAATAAGAGTTTTAAATTAGATATAAGAAGGACTATTACATATAAAATGTTTTCTTTAATTATAACTAAATAAATGGTGAGGACAAAAATACCAAAGGACAGTTCATAACTGAAGGTATGCCTAATATTAAGATGTTTATTATTTATTATTAATTAAATAATATTTTTAGATGTAAGGTGTAAATAGATACACGAGATTTTTTTTTTATCACAGTTAAAGTGTTTTCATAAGAATAAGACATACACAAGACAGTTAGTGACTGACAGTGTTACTAGTAATAGGAGTTTTTTATGTTTTATAATTAAATTATGTCTAGGATAAGCTATGTTGTTATCATTTGATGATACAGGAAAAAATAATAGGAATAAGATGTTTTTGTTAAAATTAGGTGATATATGGAAAATAGTTGATAATAAGATGTTTTTGTTAAAATTAGGCATAAGATGTTCATGTTATGGTTCAATGATGTTATTAGTATAAAGAAAGTTTAGTAGATACAAGATATTCTATTGTAATTAAAATCATGTCATTTAATTTTCCATTGTGTAAGTCAGAGAGGCAAGTAGGGCATAAAAATGTAATAGTTTTATTCAAATCAGTAAACCATGTATAATGTACAAACAGACCCACCAAGACACTATGTTTGTAAACACAGAATGGCCTATAAACCAAAAAAAAAAACTAGCTATCAAAGAATTAATCTATGTAATAGGAATAGAATTCAATACATACAATACAGAAATTGAAAATATAATTAATACAGATACAGTTAATAGCAAATAGAATGACAAAAGAAAGAAAACTAACTTCTTTTGGAAACAGTAAAAAATAGGCTTATGATAGTAATCAAATCAGACTAAACAGCAAATTAATCAATATTGAAAGGTTTTAATAAACAAATTATTAACAACAAAGTAATTACGGAGTTATTAGGTGTATTCCATGGAAATATTATACCGAAAAAACAAATAAAAACCTTTAAAACACTGAATTTGTACAAAATATGGGACATGCAATTATTATGCAAAATTGTAATTTTTGGGCTTAAATGAGTTTGAAACAAACCCAGCTATATATCAAAAGATGTAAAATTAAATAATCAATATTACTGAATAGTTAGATTCATGTAAAATTAAGAAATATTGGAAATACAGTAAAAAATAAGAAAACTTGTTATGTATAGTTAGATAGTGAAACAAGTCTTAGACAGATATTTTATAATTAAACAATATGAAGAGGAAAAAGACATACCACAAATTGCCCTAAAACGACGACGTTGCGTCGTTTAGTCTATTGTTAATCGCAAAGCTGAACAGTTGAAAAATGTATTAGTGGAGTTTTGAAAACCAAATAATTTATATTAAAACCAAGTGTGGTTATGTGGCGTGTAACGGAGATGAACTAACAAGTGAAATAACATTATTTATCTATGTCTAACACTTCACAAATTTCCAAAAACACAGAATAACACCATAAAACTTAACGCCAGAAATCGACAGCCATTTTTGAACAAATTTTGGAACGAATTCACAAAGAACCAACACACATATTTGAACATCACACTACACAAGAGATCCATCCAGAATTCGACATCGCAGACGACGAGGGGACATTCAACACTATATTTTGGACCAACACCACTTTGCAGAAAAAGGGAACATCATTTTATTTCGGTGGGAGAAGATCTTCAATTCCAACGGCGTCATAGCAGATTAAAACCAAGCAGACGGCGGCCATTGCTGAATTTCTCACATAGACGGTGCAGTGCCTCTTGGAGCAGAGTGACGTCATTTCTTCGACTTGGTTCGAATTTTAAATAATTTCTTTCTAATTGACAATTGTAATAATAATTCTGTTCTATTTCAGATGTTAACATTTAGTTTAAGAATACCTGTTAAATGTATCTTGTTCCTTGCCCTCTGACCATTTCGACTCGTTAAAAGAACCATAAATTTAAACTTGTAAAAAATATATCTGTTGATTTTTCTCATTGCCGACTGTGGCGAATATTTGCCAGTGCCTGGGACATGCGCAGTCTGACTGGCGCACAATTTTGAATGAATAAACGCAAATCAGTATTCAGTTACCAGCATTGTTTTTATTTCTACCATTAATGTTATTATTATTTTTTATTAAGCAAAACCATAATTCACCTTGAGAGAATAGATATAGGAGGAAATTACAACCTCAAATAATTAATTAATTATCAATTAATTAAATTAAATTATTCAGTCAAATTCGATACAAGCACAAGAAAAAATATTTGCAAAAATTTTAAAGTTTGATGTATTTATTATTTATCAATCAAACACACCTAATTATAACATATTCTTATCATCAATATCTTTATATTTTGTTTATTATTACACTTGAAATTATATTACAATTTGACTAGCCTAACAGTGGGACTTTAAGGAGTCAGACTAACCCAGTGATAAACAAAATATCAGTACGTATCAACACAATATCAATCCAATTCAATTTTTATTTTTATTTGTAATAATTATATTACAAATTGGCGTTTCCAAAGAAGGAGCTTATTAAAACAAACGTATATCAATTATTTAATTTTTATTTTTTATTTGTAATATTTCTATTTATATTACAAATTGGCTTGCCCAACTAGTGTGGCTAAAAGAAGAGCACAATACCTTTGTTATCAACAAAGATACACACACAATATCTCTCTATATATATCAAATACAATTTTTATTTAAATTTGTAATAATTATATTACAACATGTTACACTTCATATTATTAACAATATTTGTCTTCCTTCTTAGCTACTGTTTTTTCATCAGAATACAACATTTTAGTAGAACAAACATAACAAAAATATAACAAATGAACAGACAGAATTCTTTACTTCTCCTTTGTTAAAAGCAGCCATTTAGTTAAGTTAATTTTACAATTTGCATTTGTATTACACTTGGTTTTTACAGTCACTTGACCTTCCCTGTACTAGCTCCTCCCCATCTTCTAACACACCCTTAACACATGTCTACTCTCTAACATATTCTTTGTATTTAATTTTTCTTACCAGCTCTTTGAGAATAGCCTAGTTGGCTGAAACAATTGTCAGAGTTTAGGAATAAATTGTGAAATTATCCAGTGTATGTGTTTATTTAAATCTTTCTATTTATATGTTTTACCAGGTGCCTAACAAGTCTTCAATTAATACTGTAAACATTTCTATAAAAAATATAAATATTTTTTATGGAAATATAATGTAAATTTTAATATTTCATAATAAATATTAAATATTTTTATCAAAGGTACTCTTACTTTTACTGTCATTTGCAAGTTACTTTTGCTATTATTTAAAATTATACCAGCTAGGCACATAAGTAACTAAAACTTATAAAAATTTCAGTTTTTAACACTTTAGTGCCAGCCTATTACAAGACTATTAATACCAGAAACTGGGCACTTTTGAAGGTTTTTTGAAAGTTAATACTTTATTTAATTTGTGTTCAATGAAAATGATATAAACATTAAAATAATGAACAGAATTTTGTCTCTGAAAATGTATGAAACATATACACATCAATAATAAACACTTACTGTCATTTAAACAAAACCACATTTTCTTATTTAAAAAAAATTCTAATGTATGCTTTAATACAATTATGATAACACTTTTGTACCAAAATAAGGAGTTTTGTTTATATTTTCCTGTCATGAAAAAAGAAAAATTGGTAAATATTTATTGCCCAACAATATTTTGGCACTGTGTTATACATGTCAAATTCAGTGGTGAAGCGTCAGGGGAGACAGGGTAGACAGTGTCTCCCCAAATAATTTATTCATAAAGTAATTAACTTTTATTTATGGATTAAGATGCGTAAGATACTCAGAAAGGGTATAAAACTAATTTAAGAAGTTAAATATTACGCGACATGATGTGACCGCTTGATCCATGGAACCTTGCTGTGCGATGCAACTGTACACGGAGTATCAGGGTAGACATTACTTAGAATGTCTTTTCAACATGGCTGGAGGTGAGGAGGGCTTTGGTAGATGACAACGGGAAGGGACCTGCGCGGGCAGCATAATCATATGTCCAGTACATCACGTCAAAAGACACGTCTCCCCTGACTGAATAGTACAGAATTTTCGCCTGGCCGGCTATGTTTCTTTCATTATGTGCGCGTAGTGAATTTTTGTTTTGTTGAGTTTACAAATTATTTTTAATTTTGCATATAGTATTATAGACTAAGAAGTGTGTGATCATTTACTTAGGGTCTACTAATTATTTATTAATAAACATTTTAAAGTGTCGTCCTTTAAGTGTTTTAAGCATGCTGTTTAATTGATATAATGCAGCAAAATGAATACAGTTAGTACCAGTTCTGTCGCAGAAGAATTTGATATGAACTTTGACAACTTTGATTCACTAGAATTTTTGTTAACTTACACAAAAGGTATTGCTAAAGTCAAAAATATCTCGGCAGCCTTTAGATTTGTCGCAGAAGGATGGAAAAATTGTCAGAAAATTTCAGAAAGTTTGGTATACCAGTAAATATAGATGGCTCTCTGGTTGTAAGCGAAACAAAACTCTGCACTGCTATTATTGTTTGATGTTTAATGGAGAGGAACCATGGAGCAAAGTTGGAGTAGGCACTATAAAAAATTTTGAAGCTAAAGCCACTAAACATGCTGGTAGCAAAACTCATATAAAAAATTCTGAGATGTTTCATATGCTAGGACATAACAGAATAGAACATTGCTTATCCGAATCAGCTAGAATTCAAGCAGAGCAGCACAATGAAAATGTGGCTCAAAATCGAAGGATAGTAGGCCGTTTGATAGATGTTGTTTGTTATTTAGGGAGGCAAGAGTTAGCTTTTAGGGGTCATAAGGAAAATGAGCAGTCTCTTATAAGGGCAATTATTTAGAAACTTTAAATTTACTGGCAATGGAAGAGTCTTTCATGAAGGAACATATAGAAACCAGCACTGTATATAAAGGCACATCTTCTGAAATTCAGAATGATTTAATCGAGTCTGTTTCCATTGCTACTAATGAAACAATTCGTGATGAAATAATCAAGGCTGATTTTGTTTCCGTTCAAGCTGATGAAACAACCGACGTATCTGTTAAAGCACAACTGAGTATAAATGTTCGATATGTTCGTGGTTTGAAAACTGAGGAATGCTTTTTAGGCTTTTTTTATATTTCTTATAACAAAAGCGCAGAAGGGTTGGCTAATCAAATCATTTCAGCTTTGAAAGAATATAACATTGAAAATAAATTAGAAGCCAAACATATGAGGGTGCTTCTGTGATGGCTGGTCGTCACGGTGGAGTACAAACCCTTGTTCGCCAACAGTGTCCACAGGCAATATTTGTGTATTCCTCACCAACTTAATTTGGTCTTGTTACACAGTCCAAAAATATTAAAGAAGTTAAATTGTTTATTTGTAATTTAACTGCATTTCATAGTTTCTTCAGTAGATCTGCTGCTAGATCTGATTTACTCCGAGAACAAGGATTTAAACTTCCTCACCCAACATCAACCCTTTTGGAATTACCATTCGCGGGCAATTTCAATAATCAAAGAACATTAGAAAGAACTATATCGTGCGGTTTCTCACATTATCGAGTGTGATGACTGGGATCCTGAGTCTGTGAGTGCTGCAATTGGTCTCCTAAATATTTTAAAGTCGACATCTTTTATGTTTTACTTGTGCATATGTGATCGAATTTTTGTATTTACTCAACATCTGTTTAATGTGCTCCAGGCAAAATGTAGCAGTGATGTAAATCTCTGCATTAATGAAATTAGGACAGTGAACGAAAATATCGCAGCACTACGTTCAAATAAAGTGCTGCAAAACTGTATGGACGAATGTAGGCAAACGAATGCTGACCCTAATAATGTATTGCTGGAATCTGTAATTGAAGTGCATAAACGAGTTGCTTATGAAATTCTTGATTCTGTAACAGTGCAACTAGACACCCAATTCGGCGAATTTGAAAATATATTTTTTGTAGAACTTCTAAATGAGAAAAAGTTTGTTGAATTTCGGAGGAATTTTCCTCAACTCCAGTTTGACAAGCTGAAATGGTTGTTCCCAAAATTCTTTGAATGGGTAACATTGCGCAATCAATTATTGAACATCTACAATAGTGATGATAAAATGCTTCCGTGTGTTAAAACTGCTAGAATATATTGTGGAGAATCAACTCGATAGTGTGTATGAACAAACATTAAAGTTACTGAAATTAGTACTGAGTATTCCAGTTACATTGGCATCGACTGAGCGTTCAATGAGTATACTGAAGAGGATCAAAACGTACCTTCGTAATGCCATGAAAAATAAAAGATTATCACAATTGGTTACTTTGTCCATTGAAAAAGAATTGACATTTATGTGCACAAAAGACCCAACTTTCAAGGAAAGACTAATAGATATTTTTGCAAACTTCAAGACTAATTTTTGCAAGTGTGTAACTAATTTACAAGAAAATATGAACGATTGTGTAATGCCTACAGTAATCCGGATTTGTCATCATTCAAAAATGTGAGCAAAATTTATTTTTTTTGAACAATATTTTCTAATTAAGATTCATAAACGACACTGATAACAATAATATAGTTTGTTCTTTATATTTAGGCCTAATTATACGTATAATGAAATGCGACAGTCACTTAGCTGTTATCTGATAGTGGTAGAGGTATCTCTATTTACCATAGTTTTACTGGTTCATTAAAAATGTTAACAATCTTAGTAAGAGGGTGCTGTTGACTGGTATTTTTATGTCTACCCAAATTATTTTGTCACGCTTCGCCACTGGTCAAATTATATAATATATAAATATGAACAACAAACAACACAGAATGACACCAATTGTGCATATCAGTTATATCAAACTAAAAACTTTTTCTATTTAATGAGTGGACAACATTACAGTTAACATTCAAAAGGGTAGTACAAAATCCTTTTTGGGCATACATAGCCACCAGTAGATTTTGTGTAAGAGCACATATGACAGCCTGTAGCAGACATGGGCATTGCAAGATTACAGACGAGTAAAACATTAAGCACATGTTAGACATTATAAATGATTAATAATGACCAATAACTTCTTAACATATTAATATAGTAACATATTACTATATAGTATAGTATAAAACAATATAAACAGTATAAAACAAACATTATAAAAAGGCAAATTAAATTAAGTTAATTTTATTTTGTTGTATTCTTGCTGAAATTATACTATGATCCTGATTAATGCCATCTTATTCAAGACACAAATATAAAAATTGAAAGTAACTGCTTTCTTTGTTTATCTTTTAATTTTTATTTATCAATAACAAATGCAGTAACAATTATCTTCTTATAAACACTAATTTTCATCACAGGATTGAATGCATTTCATGAAAAATTGCCAACAATATTAAAAAGAACAAAAAACGGTCACAGGCTTGTTTTTGTTATTCACTTAGTATAGACTGTATAACCATTTTAATAAATTCTCAGTCACATTAATAATTATTAATATCTAGTCAAAACTTGTATAACTCACAAATAAAAATGCAAACTTATCCAACAGGTTTGATGTCATACATGTCAGATTATATTATTATTGTTGTTTTTATGGTTCAACCTCTTCATTCACAGCACTTAATATTAGTGATTAACTGTACTTTCACTTGTGAAAACTTACGTTTCTTATTGTCCTCGAACGTTTCGGTGTGGTTGTGGGATGTGTGGGGGGGTTTGTTGGGAGGGGGTTGGCGCTGGGATTGGACCTGTGAATAAACCGTTACAATAGTTTACGACATTCTGCATCCAAACCTCGCTGAGGAAGGTGTACACCACACTGAAACGTTCGAGGACGATAAGAAATGTAAGTTTTCACAAGTGAAAGTACAGTTAATCACTAATATATTATTATTATTCCGGCTGTACACTATTTACACATTTTCCGGAACCAAAGATTACAGAAGTGGTCCGGCTATAATCTATTTGGTTTTTTAACATTTTCTTTTTTCCCAAAGAATGGGGAGTGGCCCGTTGCATTAACTCCTAACCTGGAGGACCAGGCAATTTTTAATCAAGGTTTATTTCCTTTAGCCTTTGATAAACCAATATCCAACTACAAGGCAGCAGCTTTGGTCCGCCCCAGGTATCTTATTTCCCTGGTATGTCTAGAAATTGATCAAATTTTATTTGATTGGCTGTGTTCCCAATCGGTAGTGAAATAATTATATTTATAATTTTGTAAAGTTGAAATTTACAAAACAAAACATTAATGATCAAAAAATTAAAGCAGCTGCTAGTTTAAAATTTGATATAAAAAAATAACTGTTAAGTAAACACACACCAAATTTCCTTAACATATCACAATTACTTCTAGTAATATAAATTTTTACTTAAAATACACAAAACAGTGGCCAGGCTGGAAATGAGACATTTCCGGATCTGTGTTTATAATTATAAGAACTTTTTTCTTATATTGGTGTATAAATCTTCTATACAAATGTGTATGTATATTGTTATATTGTATGTATTATATTGTTACGACGGTCTACTCGATCGTCGTAGGTACAGTGGAAACAAAATAAGTACAAGACACCAATTAAGTCACTAATCACCAGGTTTAATTTTTACAGTAAAACAGTTCGTAATTAACAACACAGTCTCTACAACAAATCAAATATAAATTGTTCACACGCAATAAAAGGTCACTAATATTAAACACAATTGTATTACAATTATACCGCCCGATTATAAAACACAACACTTAACTAATAACCACTTGAACGCGCACAGTAATATCGCTACTATAACTCTCGAACCGCACTATCCAATATCTCGCATTGAACTGACTGAACGTTGTTGAGTACCGGTATATATATCGCCCCAAATTACTAGATTATTCGATAGCGCCAGTATAGTTACGACGTAATTACTTGCGGCCTTGGCACAGTCCGCGCGGCTGGCGCCTTCGAGAAACTTCTCGTATATGCGTCTACAAGCACGTACGCCACACGCGTTACATCGAGTTTCTTCTGGCACATTCGACAAATACGTAGATTGTTCTGTGATGCCGTAACACTTCCCCCTCCTTAAGCCTGTTCGTCCCGAACTGGCAACCCGTCTCCAAAGTAATACTCGACCAGGCGATCTAGGTGGACGTCCTTGCGAAGGATAATTTTCCCGTTCTTCGAATTCAGTCTCGTGTGATCCGAACATCACGTTCCCAGGAATGCGAGTCTTTCGCGCAACCACTAGTTTCGTTGGAATCACTCCCATTGCATCATGTACTGATGACCTAAATACCACTGGCTGATCCAAGTTTGTTTGGTTCTCGTCAACAACCTCTTGCGTAACCTCATCTTCAGCCACTTTGCCCTCGGGCGCTTCTGTCAGCTCAGGAACAAGCAAGAGGTTTGTCTCGACACCCATAGTTGGCTTTCCAATCACTTCTTTTGTCGTTATACTTATTTGTACTTCCTCTGCTAGTTCTTCCTCCATTTCCGCTTGCAACAGGGAGTGTTCCTGTTGACCAGACTTGTTGACTTTTTCTTCGACTAATGCCACTCGCTTAATCGAATGGTTGGTAGACCATGTCATTTTAGCCATGCAAATCTTCTCTTGGCCAACCTTCAGGACATTCTCTCTTAAGTCCACAACGAATCCGGCAACGAGCATTTGGTGGCTAAACTCGAGAAACCCAGGCGTACATGTACGTCTACCTTTCCTAGCACCTTGACGGGGCTTCCAGTCACAGTCTGAATTGTACAAGAGCTAATTAGAGGCTGGCGGTTGCTGACTAAGTCAGGGGGCACAATGGACACTGTTGCGCCCGTGTCAGCTGTAAATAATGTTGGTTTTCCTTCCACAAATCCATTAACAATCAAGTTTCCACTGGTCTTATGTAGCGTGGAAACTGTGTGCTGTTCTGGGGCTTTACTTCTCCAATTGGTGCGATCACTCTCTTCTCTCGGTATCTTCTTCTCCCAACAGTCTACCTGTAGATGACCACGTTTCCACAGTTGTAACATTTCGGTCTTCTGTCTTTTTCAAATTGTTGCGACTCTCTTGAACTTTGGAATTGTTTGTCCGACAACATTGTTTTTCTGCACCTATCGTAACGGCAATGTGATATAGGGATCTTCTGACTGCAACGTGATGGCACAAACCCATTAATGTAGCGGGACGCTGACTTGGCAGCTTCAAACTCTAGGGCGTGAACAAGAGCTTCTGAGCTATCTCGGTGTCTTGCCATTCGTAACACTTGCTGAAGTTTACAATCTCCGATGCCATCAATAAATGTCTGCACCGCAAACCTTATTCGGAAGCCTTCTGGTGCTTCAGGATAGGCCAATCTAATCAATCTGTCGATACTTGCTTCACATTCTTGAAGACTTTCCCCGGAACGTTGTCGTCTTGTTCTCAACTGAGCGTAGTACACCTCTCGCAAATGTTTTATCACCGTAGCGTAATTCTAGACCTTTTATCAACTCGGCATAGATGTTTTGGCTGTCAGGTGGCACTTTCTGTAGTACTTCCGCCGCAGGTCCTTTTAATGCAAGAACGATTGAAACAGCCTTGTCTTTCTCCGTCCAATTATTTGCGCATGCAGCAGCTTCGTATTGGCGTAAATACGTCATCCAGTGCGTGCTTCCATCAAAGGTTGGGGCCTTGACATGAACTGTCCCAACCGCAGGCGAAGTGACCTTCTCTATTGACTTATTTTCTGTGTCTTTCTCTGTCTTTATCATTGGTACAGTGTGTTCACAAAGTTGTTTTGGTTGTAACTTCAGGCACTGCTCGACTTCATTTTTAATCTGCTCTTTTATATTTGTAATCGAGTCTTCTATATTTGTTGACATAGCTTTTTCCACACTCAAGACAGATTTTTCTACTTCAGCTATTTTTTTTGACATGGATTCTTCTACGTCAGATATTCTGGTAATCTGATTGTTAATCTCACCTCGTAATTCACCTACGTCACCACGTAGGAGACCCAATTCTGCTGTAGTATGTTCTTGCATCTGCTTTTGCTCTTGATTAACGCTTTGATGTCACCTGCTTCACGTTTACGTTCCTCTGCCTCCTGCTTATGTTCTTCTTTTTGTCTTTCTTCTGTTTCAAGCATTAGTGCTTTCTGATGTTCCTCAGCCTCTTCTCTTTCCTGCCTGCGTTTTGCATCCTGTTGTTTTTTGCTTCTTCTCTTTCTTGTCTCCATTCTTCTTTTTGTCGTCTTTCTGCTTCTTCCGCCTCCTGTCTGCGTCTTCCCTCTGCTTCCAGCAGGAGGGTTTTCTGTCTCTCTTCCGCTTTCTCTGCATCCTGTTGTCGTCGTTCTTCTGTCTGCAACAACAGCGCCTGGAAATTTTCCATCATCTGACTGGCATCCATTGTTTTCCGATTAATTGCGAATGACACTCGTCTTGTACAAAATGTCCACTGTTAACCGTTCTATCCCACTTCTGACACCACTGTTACGACGGCCTACTCGATCTTCGTAGGTACAGTGGAAACAAAATAAGTACTAGACACCAATTAAGTCACTAATCACCAGGTTTAATTTTTACAGTAAAACAGTTCGTAATTAACAACACAGACTCTACAACAAATCAAATATAAATTGTTCACACGCAATAAAAGGTCACTTATAATAAACCCAATTGTATTACAATTATACCGCCCGATTATAAAACACAACACTTAACTAATAACCACTTGAACACGCACAGTAATATCGCTACTATAACTCTCGAACCGCACTATCTAATATCTCGCATTGAACTGACTGAACGTTGTTGAGTACCGGTATATATACCGCCCCAAATTACTAGATTATTCAATAGCCCCAGTATAGTTACGACGTAATTACTTGCGGCCTTGACACAGTCCGCGCGGTTGGCGCCTTCGAGAAACTTCTCTTATATGCGTCTACAAGCACGTACGCCACACGCGTTACATCGAGTTTCTTCTGGCACATTCGACAAATACGTAGATTGTTCTGTGATGGCGTAACAATATGTTAGATGACCACATTTACAAAGTCTTCCACATGTACAGTAGTTGTTCACTAAAAAGTCTGTAGAGAAAACTGTATCAGTATTGAGTAGAGCAGACTTGGGATTAACGATTAGAAAAAATTAATAATTAAATTAATTGTTAAAAAATTGGTTAAGTTTTTAACTTAATCGTTAAATTATAAAATGGTTAACTTCAATCATTAATTGTTAAATTTTTTTGTTAAGAATTAAAAATTAACGAGTTAATTGGAAGGCTAGCCTAAATCGTTCACTAAGTTGATGTTGGAGAAAGTCTGCTCCAGGTAAACCTAATCCTTCGAGAGACAATGGACGGGTTATCATTAGGTTAGGTCTCCTTGGGAACGTCCGGCTGATAGGATTGTTTTCTGTCTATTAAATAAACTCTATTGTTTAATTATGCCTGTGATATTACCACAAACAAGTAGACAAGAATGCTTCTTTCTTAATTTTCATTGTGACAGAGCCCCCTAGCACGCTGTGGCAGCGATCGCTGTCAACAGAATTAAATCTGGCGAATACAACAAATTGCGGGGCAAGTAAACGCGTGAATTTATTAACAAAATTAATATCAACAATTATTATTAAGAAAATTAACAAAGGTTCGTGAAACGGGGAAGTAGTTAGCCTTTAGAAAGTGCACAAAATTGCTAAAAGTTGTTCTATTACATATCTGTATTGCATTTTTGTTGCCTACAAAAATCTTTTAAATAAATTTTGATGGTGAATAAATAATACTAAATACAACTATTTCATTAACAACTCGGAACACAAAGTTTTTTATGATTAAAAACATAAAGTTTTACCTTACAACCTGAACCGGTTTTCACTTTTAAAAAGCTTCTTCAGAGGTTGCCTGTAGCGCTGTCCGTCCTGTTGTGGGTGACGGAATCGAATTTCGAAAGATTGATGTTGTGTGTGTGGGGTGAGATATGTTCGAATAATGCGTGCGATTTGAATTGTGTCTGTTTGTTTAGCAATTGTTAACATACATCAACAAACAAACTGAAAAAATAGCCCACAAATTCAAAAAAGCAGGATACAGAATCGCTTACAAAACTACTAACAAAACAGAACACACACTATCAAAACACACACACACAAAGCACAAAACAAATTCGATCTACCTGGTGTTTACAAACTAAATTGCTCAAATTGCAACAAATTCTACATAGGCCAGACAGGACGTAGCTTCAAACAAAGATACATTGAACACACAAAGCGACTCCACTCCACTCCACTACAGAATCCACCTTTGCAAACCACCTCATTGAAGCAAACCACACATACAAAAACATCGACAATTCATGAACGTACACACAAAAGGCCGAAAACTAGACACTCTAGAACAATTGGAAATATACAAACACACGAAAACAAATAAAAACGACATTCTAAACAAACAGACACAATTCAAATCGCACGCATTATTCGAACATATCTCACTCCACACACACAACATCGATCTTTCAAAATTCGATTCCGTCGCCCACAACAGGACGGACAGCGCTACCAGCGGCAACCTCTGAAGAAGCTTTTTAAAAGTGAAAACCGGTTCAGGTTGTAAGATAAAACTTTATGTTTTTACTCATAAAAAACTTTGTGTTCCGCGTCGTTAATGAAATAGTTTTATTTAGTTAAGTAACGGACACGTAATGGACAACGAAATCCAAGAAATAATATTAATTTATAAAATTAATTTTTTTTTAAATTACTATTAATGTAAATATTCAATTTTAGTAGAGGGAAAGTGTATGTTAGAGAACAATGGCGATGACGTCACAGAGAGGCACTGGTAGCTGGCTTCCGCGGTGTGAAAACAATTGGTTGGGGAACCCCCAGTTGAAAACACTACCGGGTTCCAGTTCATGACGTCATAGAGGCACTGGCAGCTGGTGTCCGAGCTGTCCATGTGACGTCACTGTTTTGTGTGTGTGTGTATGTGTGTGTATGTGTGACTGAAACACTTCCGTGTTCCAGTTCATGACGTCATACAGAGGCTCAAGTCGCTGGCGTCCGCATGGCTAAAACCTGTTTCAAGACGTCACGGAGGCCGTGGTTTCTGCATGTCCAAAATTTGGTAGCCGAAAACAATGTGTAGCGGATGGGGGTACCCGGAATTCGGCGGTTGCCCGGACGCGCAGAGGCTATGTCATCGGGTACCGTTACTCGAAATTTTGGGGGCATCGGGTACCGTTATCCGAAATGTTTAAATCAACGGATGGGGGTACCCGAAATTTGTGGTACGCCCTAACCGGGTTCCAGTTCATGACAGAGGCCCTGGCAGCTGGTGTCCGAATGTTAAAACACTTCCGCGTTCTGGTTTATTTTGATGTAACAAAATAATCGTTCTCTCTCGAAATTTTTAATGTCAGAATTTTGGTACCCTAAATGATTAAAACAACGGATGGGGGTACCCGAAATTTGTGGGTACGCCCACATGACGACGACGTAGAGGGCGTGATGTCTGAAATGTTTAAATCAACGGATGGGGGTACCCGAAATTTTCGGTGTCTGAAATTTAGTACCCGAAATGTTTAAATCAACGGATGGGGTTACCCGAAATTTTTGATGTCCGAATTTTGACACCCGAAATGTTTAAATCAACGGATGGGGGGTACACCCTAAAACAAGTTCTGTATGTCTAAACTCTGGACGGGGAGGAGAAACCGTTACGCGAAATTGATCGGTTAAAATTTGGGACAATAGGTACCTGACGGGTTCCGAAATTTGGTGATTAATGACATCCCGACGCGGTTCCTCCGGTACTCAAAACCGGATATTGTATTATTATAATGTTTACATTGTGTTAATATAAAACAGATGCATCGATTTGAATACTGTTTAGAAAACATATATTCTTATTATGCGTTACTAAAATTGTTAACTGAATAAATATATTTACTACTGTGACGATTCGCCTGTAAACCAGTCAAACAGCATCTAAGCTGGTACAAGCGGTGTGTGTGTGAAACACTACCACGTTCCGTTAATGTATTCAAAGAGGAACTGATAGCTGGCGTCCGTGTTTTATAAAGCTGTGTGTGTGTGTGTGTGTGTGTGTGTGTGTGTGTGTGTGTGTGTGTGAGGTTGACGTAGAGCTGGCTCAGGCAAGCTGTTGTAACTTGCAGCGCTCTTTCTCTACTATAAAAACCGGTTTCTTTGCTGTTACATTCCATGTGAGAGACATACATCTCTACTGCTTTTGCGATTATTCAAGTATGATAGGAATAATTGTTTTGTATAAGGGGTATAATAATAAAAATAACATAGGTTATGGTTTATATGTATATATAATTTTTAATAATATCAAAAGCTTTTACAATCAAATCATAAGCTATAAGTTTTTTCTCTCTCTACACACACATGTTCTATATTCACAAGACAATTATAATTGAGCAAAACATACGCCCTCTCTCTATATACATAACTAAACAAAATAGACACTTTATCTATATATATATATATATATATATATATATATATATATATACAGTAGAACTTGGCTAATTCGAAGCTGAAGGGACCAGTAAAAAATTCGAATTATCCAAAAATTCGAATTAGGAAAACTTTTAATAATGGTAGAAAAATCAAATCAAAAACCGAAATTCAGTAAAGCAATATGTTATTTTGTTAAACAATTTCCTTATACATATGTACTACAAACGTATAAACACGTTTCAGTACAAAATATAGCATTTACAGTTTTTTAAAAAAGCTAGAAACTTTTGATTGCATTTTGCAGTTAATACACTGAGTTGTAGTAAACTCTTCAAGTTTATTAAGTGCTTTGAAAATAGCGTCACTTACGTTCTGCTGTCCTTCAACGAACCGTCTCAAGTCTTAAATGTAATTTGATGCCTGTGAAGCCGTGGGAATCGGTATCTCTGGAAGTTCTAGCTGGTCCCCTTCTTCATCTGAAGATGTACCATCATTTCTTTTGTTCATAACATCAGCCACGATCTCCGCATCTGTCTGTTCACCGCACACCGCCAAGTCTTCATCCATGTTTACAAACTCTTCGTAACGAATGCCTGCGTCATGTCCAACATCTTCCCAGTTATCCGTAGTGGGTACGACTTCTCTAGCAGCTTTATTCTCCTCTTCACCTTCAATGTGGCAGAAACCACCTTTACGAAAACAATTAGCAATTGTTTTTTGCGTAACTTGGTCCCAAGCACTGTTGCACATGCGGGCAGCTTGAAGGATGTTAATCTTGATATTTTCGTGCTCATCTAAATAAGCACCTGACAGAATGTTTTGGACCACAAGCCGTCTGTAAAAATGCTTAAAATTTTTTATTACACCTTGGTCCGTAGGTTGAACTACTGAAGTCATGTTTGGAGGGAAAAACACAACCTTTACATTTTCCATCACAGGAATAGTGTTGTGCGCTGTACAGTTGTCAGTAAACAAGACGATTCTTCTGTTTTGATTCCGAAATTTCCTGTTGATTTTCAAAAGCCATCTTTCGAAAATTTCACCTGTCATCCAAGCTTTATTGTTTGATTCATATTCAACTTGTTTCGTTTTTACATTTTTGAAACAACGTGGGTTGGCTGACTTCCCTATCATTAGCAAAGGCAGTTTTTCCGAGCCATCCATGTTTGCTCCGAATAAAAGTGTTATGCGCTCCTTGCTGTGTTTGCCGCCAGTACAACTTTCTCCTTTAAAAGCAAGTGTTTTGTCGGGGGTGCATTTGAAGAATAAGCCCGTCTCGTCTACGTTAAAAATGTCTTTAGCATCTCTATCAGAAATCATTTGCAACAAATCGTCTTTCCATGAATTTGCAGCTTCAACGTCAACAGATCCACTTTCCCCACAAGCAGTTTTGAAAGACATGCCATTCCTTTCTTTAAAACCATCGAGCCAACCAGTGCTGGCCTTAAAATCATTTTTCCCTAAGCTAGATGGGAATTTCTCAGCTTTGGCTCTGACGAGGGGCCCACTGACTGGAATTTTTTTGTCCCTTGCTTGCTTAAACCACTTCACTACACATTCATCCACGTCAGAATTTTCTGGTCCACGCGCTCTTTTCCTATCTTTGTCGCTGGCTTTACACACACTATTCAAAATCTTCTCTTTATTTTTTAGATACGTTGACAGCGTATTTGGCGGTATCCCGAATTCCTTGGCAATTTCAGATTTCTTTTTTTGTCCCTTTTCCACTTCCCGTGTAACGGCAACTTTTCCGGCAAATGTCAATGATTTGTATTGGGTCCGTGTTGGTTTTGAAAGGGCCATGATGAACACACAACACAATAAAACTGCACAATAAGCGTCACTAAAACACACCAGTCTGTATATACAGTACTGTATAAAGAAAGGAACGGTCTTTCACTACAGGACACAGCTCGCACAGTAGAAACTCAAAAAGACTTAACACTTCTACGAATGCAGGCAGACTGAATTGAAAGCAACAGTGAGGGTGGCTTACTGACGAGGCGTGGAACAAGGGACAATGGCGGACGGTACCGTTACACGAGCCAGTCATGTGTCATCACCAGATACTGACGGCAATTCCACGAATTTGACACAAAGGACAAGCGTCTGTTTACAAAGGGCGATGCCTGCTTGTCTGTTTCCAGTCGTGTCTCTATTGTTACGTGGTCTAGCCCATATAGCAGGCGATTTTTTGTAGTTTGAGCAAAATTTTTATTTCGAATTAACCAAAAAAAGTTCGAATTACAGACGATTTTTTTGCATGGTTTTACATAGGATATTCAAGGGACCACGGTAAAAGTTCGAATTATCCACGAATTCGAATTATGCACGTTCGAATTAGCCAAGTTCTACTGTATATATATATATATTTACATAATTATACAAAATAATCTTTTTTCTCTCTCGCTTTCTCTCTCGCTTTCTCTCTCTTTTGCAGCCTTGAAGGTTCTCTCTCTCCCTCTCCCTCTCTCTCTCTCTCTCTCTCTCTATATATATATATATATGTATATATACACACACACACATATAATTAACAAAATAATAATTACATTTACTACAACCAAAACAAGCCTTATATGTCTAACAATAATAATAATAATTAATAACATACAATATTACAATGTTGATGTGTAATATATTAATAATAACATACTGAATGTAGACACACATCAAGTGATAATTAATATGGTGTTAACTACATGTGTAAAATGGTACACCAAAACCTTGAATTCAACTCTTTTTAGTATTTTAGATAATAACAGTGGTAACAACGCTTATAAAGCGCACATCCAGTGGAATTATGCCTTAACCAATTACATTTTTTCGTCAAAATAATTTTTTAAAACAATTGTTCTTCAGAGTGTAAATTCTCTCCACTCACAAGCACTCAGAATGTTACAGTGGTCACCATATGGTGGTGAACGACATACATCTCCCTCGCATTCGCACAAACACATAACATCGAAACAAGGTTTCTGTAACTATGAGAGACATCTTTTAAAAAATTTAATTACACATAAAAATTTAATTAACACTTTAATGATTGTTTATCTCAACTTTTTATGTTATAAACCAAATACGTTTTTTAATAATTAAAAACAGAATATAATTTCCTACAATTAATAATACTTGATCAAATACAAAAGAATGTAGACACATCAAATGATAGTTAGTGTGGTATTAAAAAAAACATGTATTCTGAATTAAAGTCATTTTGATATCTTAGATAACAACAGACGCGACAACGGT
Organism: Magicicada septendecula; assembly: GCA_034769895.1. Taxonomy (NCBI): domain Eukaryota; kingdom Metazoa; phylum Arthropoda; class Insecta; order Hemiptera; family Cicadidae; genus Magicicada; species Magicicada septendecula. The sequence goes on from CM068370.1 coordinate 326,457,300, forward strand.
TACGAAGCGGACATCCGCTAGAGTCATGCCTTGACCACTCATATTTTTTTACTAGAGTCAGCTGCATGGAACTAGTATCGTCAAGGTCACACCGCTTACTTACAGCGTTGCCACTAAGCAACAGTTTCCCTTTCTTCCGAAAAATGCTACACTAGTAAGTAAGCCTACTTAATGTAAAGAATATAACAAAGTGAGAAATTTGTAATACATGCATTAGAGTACATTGTTACATTGTCAATAATTCTTAATAATAATTACATCACAATTAATATATTGTTAATAATTAATTAACAATTAATTTCCGTATCTTATACATAACATTCAATTCGACGCGTCAGCTATAGTTTGTTTGAACGAATTTTATACGCATCCTGTGTCTTAAGCTTGCCCCATTTAATTATTGAAGACACCGCACTATTCGTGACTCAGAAAAATATTCTATTTTTATTTCCTGCGCTGCTTATTAATTAAGTAAAAAAATTAGAACTATACTATAAGATGTTACATGCACAAGTAGCATAAAAATAATGGTATGTATAAACGTGAAACGAATTGGATTTCTTAAGAAAATAAGGATAATTTTATAAACAACAAATACAAATGTCTCATGAAATAAATTTAAAATTCCTTATTTATTTATATATATATATTTTAACTTAAATCTTTAAATATAGAATTTAAATTTATAATTCTATATTTTATGCATTGTCCTTACTAATTTTATAATTAAAATTTTCCTTATTTTATGAACTATAGAATTCCTTATGACTATTATAAATAAGCAGTATGTTGAAAAACTCACCTTAAATAGGGTTAGTCACACAATTATCACTTTGCAAAGTGATAGCACAGAGCACATTCATAACACTCCTGAAGAAAACACGCACACACGGTTTTTTATGTTTCAATAAAAATAGAAAATACTACGCTTCGCTATAGACACGTTTACCACCTATATACACTTTTTAACACTCCTGCCTTATTCGTCTTCGGATTCACTGGACTCAGGTTCGCTGTCACTACTCACACGTAAGTGTATGATGAAGGGCTCCACTGTGGTGTCTCTCGTGCACTGCTTTGAGTAATCGGCTTCTTGTAGTGCCTCCGCATGTCTTACGCACTTCTCCCAGTCTTCCTGAGTTATCCTGTCCAAAGCTTCGTGTGCAAGTTGTTCAATATCGGCCAATCTGAAAGTCGTATTCTTGTTTGCAACATACCGTTTAACTTGGGCCCATATCAGCTCGATCGGATTATACTGACAATGATATGGTGGCAGGCGCACTACTGTATGTCCCATTTCATTTGCCAGTTGATCCAATTCGTACGTCTTCTTGGCCGTTCGGATCTCTTCTTTAGAAAGAAGTTCATCCCTGGTTTCAGCTGTGGAAAATGAAATTCTCTTCTTACGCAGCCACTCCATGATATCCGCTTTACGCCAGTTTGAACATGGTGGTTTATCTATTTGTACAGAATGATAGCTGGCATTATCCATCACGATGACAGAGCCTTCTTCCAAGGAGCGCAACATACCAACAAACCAGGTCTTAAAAACTTCAGCATTCATTTCTGTGTGGTAGTCAGATGCAGCTGAATGCTTACTGCCACGAAAGACAAGTTTGGCACCTGCTATGAAACCTGTACTTGCGGATCCAGCATGTGCAATAATCAGCCGGCCACCTCTACCAGTAGGTACTTTCAGCCCACCGTTCCCTCTGGAGTCTTGCCAGATGTATTTATTCGTATGATTCTGTGATATCCAGGTTTCATCCAAATAAATTATAGGCCTGTTGTCCTCCGTACGATGTATATGCATGGTTCTCAAAAACTTCGCTCTCAAGGCAGCAATGTCTCTGCGCTCCATTAAAAATTTTCGTCCATCGTTGCACTTCTTAAATTTAAAACCAAGCACTTTCAGAAGGCGAAGTACGGAGGCTTCTGAACCAGAATAATTGATTTTCTGACAGAGATCAGCTCGAATTTTGCTTGCAGTGGGGTATTCCCCTCGGTCGTAATATTCTAGTACGGTCCTGCGGACTATTTGTTTATTAAAATCGTCCAGTTCAGTGTTTTTGTGTTCCCGTTTATACCCTTTCCTTGGAGAACTGAACACAACACTCACGCCTTGATCATCTGCCGAAGCAACGGTATTGCTAATACGTTGCACCGACTGTTCAGAAATGCCACAAGCTTCCGCTGTCAATTTTCGAACTTGTGCAAAGTTTATGTTCCTCCTGGCTTCTTCATTATACGCAAGATTTTTAAAAAACTTGTAAACGTTTGCTATGATGACTTTACTTTGTTTTCTAATGTCCTCTCGGCCCGCACGTACACCACCGCTGCTTGTACTCGAACTAAATGTAGGATACTGTTCCTCAATATCACTCATAATAAATACAAATTATTGAAATAAACTAATACACACACTGTCTACAATAAAGACGTCAACCGTTCACATGAAACGCACAAAATGTCTGTCAACAATACTAAGGACGATAAATATTTTGGATGTTCGTCTCTTCCTCACCTCGTCCACCCAACCTACTTGGAATGGGGTACTGTAACTGAAATGGGATTGGCTTTTGTCACAACAGCGACAATTTTGTTTACAGAAATTGCTCAGTCCTATTTATCTTTGTGCAACGGAAGAAAGGTAGTAGCGCGGGCAGTAAACATACACATTTTTGAGGGGATTATAAAATGACAAAGGCATTCATAAAAGTGTCAGACAGCAATATTTACCGAAAAGACATGCCGACAGGGTATACGCAATGTGCATACCAAATGTGTACATATACCTAACAGAACTTCCGAACCATATGGCTTAGGAATGACCGTGTAGAGAACAAAAACAGATTCATTTACAAAAGGGAAAAGACCGTGAGTATGAAAAAATTAAAGCGACAACAGCAGGCAAGGTCAGCGTTCTCAGACAACTGTCAGTCTGTAGGATAACCGCCCATGAAGAAAACAGTAAAACTTTAATAAGTAAGTGCACTGTACGGAAATCACAAAATAACTGACCTAATGGTACTTCGTAAAGTTAGGGTGTGTATTGCTAAAAGGTTTAGATTCTAACATAAGAAAAACCAGCGCAGTATAAATAGTAGTTTCAGAGAACTGCAAATCGTAACAAAAAAAAAGCCAAAGAAACAGAAGAAACGCAAAGATAGAAATTCTGTAGATATTTACGCGACAACAAAAAATATGTTGCCGACTCACACAAATTTTTAGAGCTCAAATACTGGCGCCCAGAATTTAACTGAGTAGTGTTACCCACAACTAATTATTCCTGATAAAACAATTTCATTTACGCGATACGCATAAATAAATTTGAAACGAAGAATATAATGTGGATGTATGAAATTTGTTTTCGTAACACTGCTAAAACGCTACACACTGTACTAGCCGGCAACAACGCTGGGCGAGGGGCGTGGAGGTGACAGGGAGAAGCAGTGAAAGTGAGTGACCTTGACGATACTACTTCCATGCAGCTGACTCTAGCGAGGTATACGCTGTACCAGTAAAATTATACATCATATAGTATATCTGATTAACCAGCTTTGTTTTAGCAATTAGCAAATCTTTTATTTGAAGATATTCAATATTATGGTTATTACAATAACTAATTGATGTTTTGAAGAGTTTGAAAAACTCATTACGAATAAATACTTTCATTTTGTAAATATTCTTTTCGTTTCGTATTGATATCCATCTACTCAGTGTCTTACGATTATTTCTAAAATTATAATCGAATTTAATCATGTTGCATTGACAATATAATCTATTATTACCATTTATTTCTCTGTTTAAAAGTTTTTCTACAAAATTAGATCCAAGCAACACCTTGTTCTTTCTCTGAAAATGAACAGTTAACATTAAAAAACGACAAAAAAAATAGAGAAGTCTACTTCATCATTTAAAAACATTTTACTATTAATGTTATTATTACTATTATTATTATAATAAATCAATCCTGTTCTCGTTTATTTGGTCTGGAAAAAAAAGAGAAAAAATTAATACATAACCACTTCTGTATAAGTAATTATTAGTGGTACTGAAATATCATACTCACATAATCAATATCCAACTGCACGCTCACTTTCTCGTTCGCCAGCGGAGTGTGTGAGGTTACGCATAGTGATAGGACACAAGGCTTCACAGCTTTCAATTGCTCCTCTGTAAATACGTCACACCATCTTTTAGGTAGGTATACATAGAAAAGTTTATCCTCTGGCTGAGGACAGGCTCCGGTATCTTCCAAATCTACCACAACTGACTCCCCGAATTTCGTTTTCACAAATTTCATGTGAATTATATGATACTTTACTCCTAAAGAAAGACTTGACAAGTCTCTTTTTGGTAAAAAATTTTCAACTGTCTTCGCGTTCGCAACGATTCCTTCCATGGCGAGTACTGATGACTGCATAGGGAAACGCTGGCGTATTTATTCTGTTTCCCCCGACCACGTTCCTTCCTTCTAAAGCGTCATCTCCTTCGGTCACGATACCCTACCCCGCACCTCCACCGCAACGGTAACGGCTATAATTTTGCTTCCTACCCCACCCCGCGTCGTCACGGGCCACCATCTGCTTTCGGTCACGACCGGACGATGACATCCTACCCCGCACCCCCACACCGCACCCAGAGCCTCACCACCACCCCGCACCTCGCCTACATATTTTGTTCAATTACTTTGTCTGTCGCTCCGCAACGACCGGGTTTACCCCCCCCACCCCCACCCCGCACCCCACTCGAGTCCGTCGGTCACGGTCACCCGCACCCCACCTCGCGTCGTCTCGGGCCACCATCTGCTTTCGGTCACGACCGGTCGTACAACCCAGCCCCCCGTACCCCGCACCCTACATCCCGCGAGAGGCGACTCAACGAGCGCGCTTCGGTCAAGGTCGCCGGCATCCTGTACCCCGCACCTCGCCTACCTCTCGGTCACGGACACCGGCTGCAACCTAGCTCCCTACCCCGCACCACCATCCCACACCTTTACCCCGCACCGCATCGGTCACGGACGTCGGCTTCCTACACCGCACCCCCACCCCACCCAGCCCTCCGCAACGCGCGTCGTTGGTCACGACCGGACGACTACCTACCCCGCACCGCTGCTCCTCGCGAGGCCGATCGGTCAAGGGCGCGCGGCGACAGCGTCACCGGTTACCGGACTGTCTATATAGTGAACCGACGACGCGAAGCCGGCCTCACTCCTTTCACAATGACCGACAGCAGCAGCAGCGGCAGCAACAGCGAACACCGTGCTATCAATGGTAATGTAATTACTATAAAATTTATGATACTTGACAATACACTAAACACACAAACAGTGTTATTAGATTACAAACGCACGATTGTTGATAAGATTTGTAGCGAAGCCGTAGCATTAAATAATTATATAAAATGGTATTTAGCAGTTCGTGTATCTTTTAAAAAATTAATAAACACCGAAAATATTTATTGTAATGCGGTATTCAGATCGCGTACAGAACTTAAGTCACAGTATGACGATATTGATGAACAGTATTTGATAGCTAGCGAGAAAATAATGGAATCAGTTGACAAATTCACGCGTGACGGAAGCAGGTGGGTCGAAAACGGTGTCGAGTCGGTGGAACTAAATATTACAAAATACAATCCTCTTGTAGGGTCGAGCTTTCTACCTACACCATCGAAATTGTCACACAGTAAGAAAGGAATTATTAATGTGAAAAATTTAGAAGATGAAAAGTGTTTCTTGTGGTCTGTGCTCGCCTGTATACACCCGATCGCGTGTAACCCGCATCGCGTTAGCCATTACCTTCCGTACGAAGAAGAAATAAACATGAAGGACATACCTTATCCCGTCGCAGTCAATAAGATAAAACGTTTTGAAAAATTAAACGAAAACATATCCGTTAACGTTTTTGGCTACGAAGGCGAGGTATATCCTTTACGAATCACTGAACATCGCGGTAGAAAGTACCACGTAAACCTACTGCTACTGTCCGACTCGAACACTACTCACTACTGCCTCATACGGAACCTTTCGCGTATGCTTTCGTCGTTGACAAAAAATTGTCGTGCATCGGTGTACTGCAACTACTGTCTACACAGATTTTCGGACAATAAAGATACTAACGCGGCGCAAAAACGAGTTGAAGAACACGAACGCAACTGTTCTCAGCACGGAGTACAGAAAGTAAAACTTCCTGACGAGGACGAAAAGTGGATGTATTTTAAAAACTTTTCACTTTGTCACCGCGTACCTTATACGGTATACGCTGACTTTGAATCGTTTATTGTTCCGACCACCGGTAAAAACGTGGCACATCATATACCAGCCAGTTTCTGCTATGTGATAGTTAACTGGATGGGAAACGCCGTCAAGGAACCTGTAATATACCGCGGTAAAGACGTGGTGGACACGTTCCTTCGTATGCTTTTAGCCGACGTTCAACGACTCGATAAAAAGTTTAATAAACCGATCCAAATGACAGCGACCGATGAACGGTCATTTCGAAACGCCACTCACTGTCATCTGTGCAAGAAGCCGTTAACGGACGACACGGTTCGAAATCATTGCCACATAACGGGTAACTATTTAGGCGCTGCTCACAATGCGTGTAATATAAATTACAAAATACCAACACACGTTCCGGTTTTTTTCCATAATTTAAGTGGCTATGACTCGCATCATTTGATGCAAGGTTTCGGAAAGTACAAGGAAGATGAAATAACGTGTATCGCTACTACAAGCGAACGTTACATCTCCGTTACACTCGGACAGCTCCGGTTTCTCGATTCTCTGCGGTTCATGAACGCGTCACTTGAAAAACTCGTCTCCAACTTATCCGCGGATAAATTTAAAATCCTTAATCAATTTTACACGCGTAATGTTGATTTACTGTTGCGTAAAGGTGTGTACCCTTACGAATACGTTACGGACGATTCAAAATTTGACGAGAGGCAGTTACCGGACCGCGTACATTTTTACAACGGGTTGACAGAGTCGGATATAGACGAAGAAGATTACGCGCACGCTCGAGCGGTTTGGTCGGCTTTCGACATGCAAACGTTCGGTGATTATCATGACCTTTATTTAAAAACGGATGTACTACTGCTTGCTGATGTATTTGAAAACTTTCGAAACATGAGCCTGCAGTACTACGAACTCGATCCGTGTAACGTTTTTACCACCGCCGGTTTAGCGTGGAACGCGATGCTGAAAATGACAGGAGTTAGGTTAGAGTTACTCCGCGATATAGACGTACACCTGTACATCGAAAGAGGTATCCGTGGCGGCTTAGCAGCAATTTCTAATAGGTACGCCAAGGCCAACAACCCGTACATTCCCGATTATGACGCAAGCAAGCCGCATAACTATTTACTTTACCTCGATTGTACCAACCTGTACGGAACGGCTATGACACAGCCTTTACCACTGTCCGGTTTTCGATGGTTGGAACGTACAGTGATCAATACGTTGAACGTGCACACGTTACGCGACGATGGTGACACCGGTTATATCCTGGAAGTCGATCTGGGGTATCCACATTACCTACACGACTTACACAGTGACTACCCTTTAGCACCTGAAAAGCGTACTATTACGGACAGTATGCTTTCACCGTACTGCTATCGCATGAAGCTGTTAAAAGACTTTGTGTGTAGTAACGGTAAGGTAGAGAAACTGATAACGTCCCTCGAGGACAAGACAAAATACATTGTTCATTACAGAACATTGAAACTCTACCTCGAACTAGGAATGGAGTTGAAAGCGATTCACCGTGTGTTAGCATTCACACAGTGCCTATGGTTGAAACCTTTCATCGATTTTAATACGGAGCGACGAAAGGAAGCCAGAAACACCTTTAAAAAAGACTTTTTTAAGTTAATGAATAACGCACCGTACGGAAAATCGTTGGAAAACGTACGGAAGCGAATCGATTTAAAGTTAGTTCCAAACGAGAAGAAACTTTACAAACTAACCGCTAACCCCAGGCTACAACACTTTTTCATCTATAACGAGGACCTGGTAGGTCTCACGATGAAAAAAATATCCATTACACTGAACCGACCTTTGTACGTTGGGTTCAGTGTATTGGATATTAGTAAGCTGATCATGTATCGGTTCCATTACGGATTCACGATGAATACGTACGGGTCACGTGCACGTCTATGTATGACGGACACTGACTCTCTGTTGTACGACATTCGCACCGACGATGTGTACAAAGACATGGAGGAGCATCTCGAACTCTTTGACACGTCGGAGTACCCTAAGGCACATCCGTGCTATAGTGAAACAAACAAGAAAAAGTTGGGTACTTTTAAAGACGAAACAAATGGAATACCGATACTTGAATTTGTCGGGTTGCGCGCAAAATGTTATTCATTCGTTACGGCAAACGATAAAGAGAAAAAGGTAGCGAAAGGTGTGCCACGTTCCGCGATAGCTACACAGTTGAAACATCAACTTTATAAACAATGTGTAAAGACCACTTCTCAAACTTATACTACGGCGCAGACTATCCAAAGCGAAAAACATAACATATACACAAGAAAGCTTACAAAATTATCGCTGTCACCGTACGATGACAAACGATATGTCTTGGATGTCGGTGAAACAACACTGGCGTACGGTCATTATAAACTCTGTCAACCCAGACGCGAGATAATTCAGCAAGCGAGAAAATCCGTTATAAATTATGCGTTTGATATACGTTGATATAAGACTCGCTTGCAGGAGCAACACACTGTCAGTAACGACGATGAAGTCGGTGAGGTTTAGTGAAAACGTAACGGTATATCTCGTACCAAAATTTTGCGATTCGCGTTTCGGGTGGCGATATGGAAAACGTACGCAAAACTATTGCAAAAGAATTGCACAGACCGGTGAGAAGGAACTTTCCCAGACGTGCGGTGGAGGTGAAGGGGTTACACGATCTCTACCAAGCGGATTTGGTGGAAATGATACCGCATGCCAAGTTGAACAAGGGGTACAAATATCTAATGACGGTAATAAACGCATTTAGCAAGTATGCATATGCGAGTCCCTTAAAAACTAAATCGGGTGTTGAAGTAGCACATGCTCTCGAGCCAATAATTGTAAAAAATAAAATGAAATACCTGCAAACGGATAAGGGGAAAGAGTACTTTAACACTACCGTACAAGCTTTACTAAAGAGATTCAACGTCAAACACTATTCAACGTATAGCGAGAAGAAAGCGTCCATCGTAGAGCGATTTAATCGTACGTTGAAAACGAACATGTACCGCGCGTTCAGCGAGCAAGGCCATTATCGGTGGTTGTCGCTTTTGCCTAAACTGGTGATGGAATACAACGACAGAGTGCATAGAACTATAGAGATGAAGCCGCGACAAGTCGACAAGAGCAACGAGCAAATTGTGTTGGAACGAATAAGAAAAAATACCGTACCGCGGAAAGTGAGCAAGAAACATAAGTTTAAAATAGGCGATCGAGTGCGTATCAGTAAATACAAAATCACATTCGCTAAAGGTTATACACCAAACTGGACGAACGAGATATATACAGTGCACAGAGTTCAGCCAACCGTACCGGTTACGTACTTGTTGAAAGATCACACGGGTGACGTTGTGGAAGGTGGGTTTTATGAACAAGAATTGAGTAAAACCAGCGTTGGTGATGTGTATCTCGTTGAGAAAATATTACAACGTAAAGGTGATCGCGTGCGAGTGCGCTGGCTCGGCTTTGACGGTAAACACGATTCGTGGATACATAAAAAAGATCTGATATAATAACATTACCACAGTATTAACCGAACGTAAACGAGTTAAGATGAAGACTGAACAACAATCGTTAAAGTTAAATGTTAAGAACGTAGACTCTGCTAAGTACAACGGTGAAGTTGCATATAATAAACACAGTCCACTGTTTCCAAACATAGTTCGATGTATCGTGTGCGGCGGGTCATGTAGCGGGAAGTCAAACGTTGCCTTTAACATGTTATTCGATTCAAACGGACTGCGATTTCAGAACCTGTACGTGTTCTCCAAATCGTTATTTCAACCAAAATATCGTATGTTGGAAGACGTTTTTAATGCTCTCGCTGACGAAGGAATGATGTACTTCACATACAGTGAAAACGATGAAGTACCACCTCCGCACGAAATTGTACCTAATTCAATCATGTTGTTCGATGATGTGGTATGTGAACGGCAGAATAACATACGAAAATATTTCGCTATGGGACGGCATAGCGGTGTGGACACTTTGTACCTTTGTCAGACGTACAGTCTGGTGCCAAAGCAACTGGTGCGTGATAACGCCAATTTCTTGGTTTTGTTCAGACAAGATGATCTCAATTTACGTCACGTTTACAACGATCACGTTAACACAGATATGAAATACGAAGAGTTCAAAGCGATGTGCGCCGAAGCGTGGAAGGATCGTTACGGATTCATAGTCATCAACAAGGACTCACCGATAAACGCGGGTAGATACAGAGTGGGTTTCGATCGTTTTATACATAAATAGAATAGTTTGTGCGAGAAAGTCATCAGTGTCAAGATGGATGACAAGCAATTGACACATGAAATCGATGCAATTAGCGATAACATAAGACAAAAGTATCGCGCGTTGAAACATGACATCAGAGAGAGCGATGAAGCGTTAACGAGAAAGTACAAACCTCTTTTGGAACCGTTAACCCAGATTTCGGAAAAGTTAAATGACTCCAGTGATAAAATAAAAAAAAAAATAAAAGTTGAAGATGAAGATACGAAGGCAGCTGTTGAGACGAAAACACCATCACAACCTCGTTTCCTCAGAACGGAAGTGTTGGCACAAACGCCTGATGTCGAAACACCGAACGTAACTCTTGAAGAGTTTTTAACAACACCCGAAGGTCGACACGAAGCACAAGAATACGTTGAACAGTCTGTCGAAGGTCCGCTCGCGAGGAAATACTTACTGCTCGCGTTGTCTGATGATCGAGATAAGAAGATGGATCATACGTACGGTGTTCGTAACGTTGAAGACAAATGGATGGTAGGCAATTCGGTGTTAGAGATCAATCAAGACGATAGCTTCTACATAGCTGGAAAACGATACAGAGGCACACCGGGCCTCTACGAACTTATGTTTATGAAAGAACCCGACAAGAGCGTCTACGATGAAAACGATTTAGCAGCGTACAAGTCTATACTGTCGGACACTAACGCTTATAAACGTTATTATTTACCCGGTGCTAAAGTAAATACAAACAAAGGTTTAAAGTACACAGAGATAATCGCTCGATTGTTCCCACCACGCAGCGGACGTGGTATCGATTACGTACACTGGAACGATCCCAACGAACTGGTTGAACGGTTGAGACTGCTGGTAAGTTCAAAACGCACCGGTCACACCGGACACGACAACGAAATCATCTCAGTAGTAGAGGAATTACGTGAAGCCAACATTATCGTATAAATTTTATGAACGTCGGTGTAACAACTCATTGTTGTCAACACTGTCGACATGTGCGGATTAGATTTGACACCTGACTTTGAAGTCGAAAACGAGAGACTGAAAACCTTTACATCATGGCCTGTGTATTTCATCAGTCCGACCGCTATGGTTGCCGCAGGCTTTCATTACACAAATGAAATTGACAGGGTTCGATGTTCATTTTGCGGTATAGAAATCTTTCGTTGGAAAGAGGGTGACGATCCGATGTGTTACACACGCGATGGTCACCACAGTGTCGTTACTTAAAACGGTTAGCACATCATTTGTAGCGTGCAGTCGTACAATGGTTGTGGACAAGTTCGGGAGACATCAAAGCGCCGTGAGCGTGCGACGTGAAACAAAAAGACAATTACGCGATACTGTAGGATTTGAGATTACGAATGATGGGCATATAGATGTTGAAAACAAAAAGATCCGCAATCTGAACGAACCGGATGCAGGAAAGGATGCTGTATCCCTGACTTATATGCAAACACATTGTCTGCTACTCGATGATGAACGTAAAAGCGTGGACGTTAAAGGGTGTAGATTGAAAAATGTTGATACTCCTGTAGACGTTAAAGACGTAGTCAACAAATATTACGTTGATGACAACTGTATACAACACTCGAGTCAAGAGAGAGGTGAGGTCATCGATGCACGAGATCGATGGGTAATCAACGTTCGAAGTCCGGAACTAGCGACCGATGCGGTCAACAAAAACTACGTAGACTCGAACGTCATTAAAAAAGTATCGAACAGCTATTTGTTTGGGCAGAGCTGGTTGTCGGGAGTGAGTTCACCGATTTTTGCAGATGACGCGGTTAACGTAAAATACATGTTGCAGAACACCGTTAGCTTGGGCGAAGATGGTGTTTTCAAAGCAGCGGAAAAGAGAATATCAGACGTAGTGGATGGTTTTGCAGAGAGCGATGCTGTTAACTTACAACAATTAAATGACGTGAGACGATACGTAAAGAGCGAGATGTATAAGGTCGTTAAAACATTTCAGTATCAACTGGATTACTACTTATTGAAATTGTCTAAGCCACGTAGTTCAGAAGACGAGTGGACACTCGACACGAAGGAAATAAAAAGGTTAATAGATGAATACGATAAAAACACAGAAGAGAAAGGCTGGAGATCGGTTTACGATGAACAACAACGTTAAGAGGAAAAAGGGGTGGGGCGTCGGAAACGTGCTTAAAAACGTTGTACCGTCCGTTGTTTCGTCAGTTATCAATCGAGCGGTGGACGCACTACCTGTCGAATTACATCTGCCGGGTTACAGATTCTGTGGACCGGGCACGAAACTTGAAGAAAGATTAGCGCGTGGTGATCGGGGAATCAACCAATTAGACGAAGCCTGTCGCGAACACGACATCGCTTACGCTCAATGCAAAGACAACGAAAGTAGACGTATTGCAGATCGTAAACTCGCGGAAAAAGCGTGGGGACGGGTAAAGGCGTTGGATTCGGGTATTAGCGAACGAGCTTATGCGACAGCAGTTGCAGCGACTATGAAAGCAAAATCAGCAATAGGAAGCGGTCGACGTCGTAAAAATAAAAAGAATGTGAGTAGTCGTGGTCGTGGTGCTGGTGGTGGGATGAAGAAGAGGAGGAAGAGAACTGTCCGAACCGCTAGGAAAAAGAAGAGAACTGCGTCCGGATTGTATCTACGTCCGTACCGAAAAAACTAATTCACATACCGCTCCGCCCGTTGTCCGAAGATGAATTACGTGTATACGCAAAAAAGCTAAACATACCGTATTTTAGAGGTGTTTACATGCGTAACGCATTACCGGATACAGCGCCGTGGAAGAACGAAAGCGTCATCGTAAATTTGGACGACGAGAGCGGACCGGGAACCCACTGGGTATGTTACAAGAAGCGTGGAAATCGAGTACACTATTTTGACGGGTTCGGTAATTTACGTCCACCTCTCGAGCTGATGCAATATTTTGGTGATACAACCGACGTTCGTTACAACTATGAACGGAAGCAACCTCCTAACACGGTCATCTGCGGTCATTTATGTTTAGACTTTTTATCGTCTTCTGATCAGTAAACTTCAGCATGTCGTCGCTAACGGTTACCGTGACGGGGGTACCGACGCTGCGAATCTCGTGTGTAACTTTTTCCCACCTCTCGAGTTATACGGTGAATGGTACGTTGGACTATTGGATTTTACATCGTATAATTCAATACCAAACGTTACTGAAGGAAAAAATAATGCATTTCCAGTAAAAATTTCCAAGGATCAGTGGTCCGTCATCAAGTTGCCTACCGGCACCTACGAAATCAGTGATATCGAAACGTATCTGCAGAAACAGTTAGACGAGAGAACAATCAGTTTACGTCCAAACAACAACACATTAAAGTGTGAAATTTACTGTAAGCATGTCATTGACTTTTCGCATACACCGAATACCATTGCAAGTATGTTGGGATTTAAGGAGAATCAGCAGCTGGAAGCGTATATAACACACGAGTCGAACGTACCCGTCGACATAATCAAAGTTAACACCGTTCACGTACGGAGTAATATCGTACAGGGTGCGTACAAGGACGGCCAGGACCAGCACACGTTGCATTCGTTTTATCCGACCGTGGCACCAGGTTTCAAAATAGTTGAAACACCGACAAACGTAATATACTTACCGGTAAACGTACAACGCGTTGACAACATAATTTTGTCTCTCGTTGATCAGGACGGGGATTTAGTCGATTTTCGCGGTGAAGTTATCACGATACGACTGCATCTGAAAATATGGGATTGTATTTCGGACAAACGTCACCTGTAAAAAGGGAGTGTGTACGAAAGAAACATGGTAGTCGGTGTTCAACGTTGAAGCGATTGACATCAAGGAACAAGCTTTTCTTACTTTCACTTGGATTAAAATTATACGATTAAAATAATGTCGGGTGAAATTCTAGCTATCGAACGAGGAGCGGCTTTCGATAACAGAATCGTTGAGTTCGAATATCGTACGCACGCACCGTATGCTTCCACCCGATACGGTAACAACGATGAAATACGTATACCCATCCAACAACAGGATGTTTTCACTTTACCGGCGGAGAGTTTTCTGTACATCGAAGGAACATTGACCAAGGTTAACGCTACCGACACAGCGTTGAACGTGAAATTAATCAACAATGCAATGGCTTTCTTGTTTGAGGAGATCCGTTACGAAGTGTGCGGTGTGGAAGTAGATCGTACGAAAAACGTTGGAATTACGAGCACTGTGAAATTGTTACTATCGAGCAATGAGCATGAAAGAAAGCATCTAATCAATGCAGGATGGATGACGACAACCGACGAGTCGTTGACAGTACACGAGAGTACCGGTGATTTTACGTTTTGTCTTCCGTTAAAAATGCTACTCGGTTTCAACGAAGACTATACACGCATCATGCTGAACGTTAAGCAAGAATTGATTCTGTTGCGTACCTCTACCGATCAGAACGCAATGGTGCTAAAAGAATCAGGTGCAACTGCAAACGGTAATCTCGTAATAAACAAAGTACACTGGAAGATGCCCTATGTGCGCGTGTCAAACAAGTACCGAATACCGCTATTGGAGCATATCGAGGAGGATCATGAACTGGTGATGCCGTTCCGCAGTTGGGAATTGCACGAGTATCCCGTTCTACCGACGACAAATCGACATTCGTGGACCTTGAAGACATCGTCACAGTTGGAAAAACCACGGTATGTGATACTGATATTTCAGACGGACAGAAAGAACAATATAGCGAAAAACGCGTCGGAATTTGATCACTGCAATTTAACGAATGTCAAGCTATTTCTGAACGATAAATACTATCCGTACGATAACCTGAACCAGGATATCGAAAAAAAACGTTACGCACTGTTCTACGACATGTATACACGTTTTCAAACATCATACTACGACCGTCGCAACAGAACACCTCTTTTGACACCTAATGAATTTATAACGAAAGCACCGTTGTTTGTCATCGATTGTTCCAGACAAGAAGAACCAATCAAGTCGTCTGCCGTTGATGTGCGTTTAGAATTTGAATCCAGTAACAATTTTCCAAATAAAACCACCGCTTACGCTTTGATTATTCACGATAGGATAGTACAGTACACAGCGTTGTCGAATACTGTTCATCGTTTGTCATAAAAAACTTGTTCTCCCCTCTACCAGTTTATAAAGATAGGTATTAGCGATCTCTAGCTTGTAACAAGATCAGTCCGTCTCAACGATGGAAGGTGACTGTGGTAGCGGCGCCAGCAGCAGCGGCAGGCATTGTGAGTATAACGTTTACTTATCTCTTGCATATCCTATTAACTCTTACACTAAGTTCGTTACCGTCGGACTGTTTAACGAACTCAACTATGAACCGGGTGTTTTGTTTACAAACGGAAAAAAGAAACGTATATTACTTGACTTTTCTGAGTGGAATTACTTGTTGATCTTTCGTGAACAGCTACTATCCAGTATGTTATTGTACGAAGAAGGTGAAAACCGTGAAAAGAAGAAGAGTGTGATGATCAGTCGTAACTTTGGGAAAACGTTTGTTCGGATTAAAGGTAGTAAGACCGAAAAATTTGTTTTCACAGAACCCGAGTGGATCCGTTTTGGTTGTTTATTAACAGTACTAAAGAAATATCTTGTTCGCTTGTTTTATGATCAAGATCACTTCAAGTCGTACATTAATCAGGTAGTAGCCAAGGTGTGTTATGTACCACCATCCTTCTTTTTCCCCTGGAAAGCAGTCGTCATGACCAACAGCTAACATTTGATCGTCTTTACGATGAACTGGTATTGGAAGGAAAAGTAGAGGGGGAATTTGAAAAAATTAACGTATTCGATGCGAACAAGTGAAACTCGGAAAAATGAACTTGAATAGGACGGTTATTGCCGAGTTTGAAGCGTTTCGTGGTGACAAAAATGAATATGTAATCAAAGAGTTCGTTGCAGTTGATATAACAACCGGACGTTTTGTTATCGTGTTGTTCGCTCCACCATACGAACGTGCACGACTGCACCTGAAATTTCAAAAAATCAATGACTGGTTGGAAACACATTATCACAGAATTCGGTGGAACGATGGTAATGTGCCGTACAAGAATATGGTACGCATCGTTGCAGACTTTTTTTCAGACAGTTCTGTTGTCTATACAAAAGGGTTTGAGAAGGCAAATTTCTTACGACAGTTGTATCACCATGGTGAGGTGATTGACTTAAACGATATTCAAGCACCTGTAGTTCCTAGATCCTTTGTACCCATCATACAATGTCCTGTTCCTCATCGTCAACCCGTTACCACTCCCCCCTTACACTGTGCATTGCGCAAAGCTTTGTTTTATGCAGAATGGTTGCGGCAACGAAATAAAATATAGTCGGTTGTGAACATGTTTTCATCATGGTGTTAGTGTGAATGCTACGTGACAGAAATGTCCATAAACGTAGAATTAGGTACCGTAGTGTGTGCGTGAGTGTTAACCTTGACTACGTCACTGTCGCGGTAGAAATACTCATAAACGTAGTCCTGGTAGTTCGAGACGGGTCACTGGCACGGTAGATATACCTGTAAACTCGTCAAGGACCAGTATGGGTGTGAAAATTACTCATTACGGTACAGCAAATGTGAATACGCATCATGTATGAACAACATATACACCCGATAAAAAAATAAAAAAAAAGTAAATAAATAAAAAATATATGTACTGCTTTTATACATTGACTTAGCATTGCATAGTGTATCTTATCATTATCTACCACTGTATTAGTTAATAGTACAGCGATAGATAACGTGGAGTAGGCCTGCTTTACGAATCTGTAAAGTTGGGGAAACCACGTTAAAAAAAGCGTAGCGGTCTCTCATTCGCCTCTGGCCGCTAGGAAGAGGATGAGAGGTAAAAAATAAAAGTATAAAAAATGATTATTTATTTTTAATAATAAATAAACTTATATTGTGCTTTTATGGTTTTACACATAGGACAACAGTAGATATCACTCGTCCACCTCATAGTTGCAAGTAAGAGACGAGAAGTATAAGTACAAAAATAATTACAGTTAAACGACAACGGCCCCTTGGTGTAGTGGATGCATGCCGGTTTGGAGTACCGGAGGTCCCGGGTTCAAATCCCGGAGGGGCCATAATTTATTTTTTGCGGAAACCAACTGTCTCGCCTCGCAGTCGAGCACATGCGTCATGTCGGGTACCCCCATCCGTTGATTTAAACATTTCGGGTGTTAACTTTCGGACACCAAGAGATTTCAGGTACCCCCCATCCGTTGTTTTAAACATTTCGGTTGTCAAATATTGGACATCAAAAATTTCGGGGTACCCCCATCCGTTGTTCTAAACATTTCGGGTGTCAAATTTCAGACATCACGTAATCGTCGAACCAGCTAGCATATCCACCCAGCCTCCTGTTTCGTCATAACCAGTGTTTTATACATGCGTCATGTGGGCGTACCCACAAATTTCGGGTACCCCCATCCGTTGATTTAAACATTTCGGATAACGGTACCCGATGCCCCCAAAATTTCGAGTAACGGTACCCGATGACATAGCCTCTGCGCGTCCGGGCAACCGCCGAATTCCGGGTACCCCCATCCGCTACACATTGTTTTCGGCTACCAAATTTTGGACATGCAGAAATCACGGCCTCCGTGACGTCTTGAAACAGGTTTTAGCCATGCGGACGCCAGCGACTTGAGCCTCTGTATGACGTCATGAACTGGAACACGGAAGTGTTTCAGTCACACATACACACACACACAAAACAGTGACGTCACATGGACAGCTCGGACACCAGCTGCCAGTGCCTCTATGACGTCATGAACTGGAACCCGGTAGTGTTTTCAACTGGGGGTTCCCCAACCAATTGTTTTCACACCGCGGAAGCCAGCTACCAGTGCCTCTCTGTGACGTCATCGCCATTGTTCTCTAACATACACTTTCCCTCTACTAATTTTTCCTCTAACTCCTACTCCTAACGCGATAACACAAAATTGCGGGATAAAGAAAGCGTCAGCACGTAATGTTGTCATCTACTAAATCACTAAAAGTCGAGTTTCGAACCGCAACTGCAAATGAGGGTAACTTGGCTAACTGATCGAAATGACCGAGTTGAGATTGAAATGAAAGCCAGAGACATCTACTGGAAACTTCCTGCGGTAACTCGGTCACTGATCGAATCAGTAAGTGATTGAAATGAGACACTAAAACAACTGATCGAATCCTCAGGTGATTGAATCGTTAGCTGATCGAATCGCCTACTGACCAAGACGAGACCGAGATCACAGAGTACGAATATATTGAGACATCACAGAGACCGAGATTGAGTAGAAAGTTGTTGAGAGGCACCTAGCGGAGACTGTGCGAACTATTTCAGATACTTTTCAAGTGTCGGTCTTACTGACCTACTCCTCTTTTAAAAGATCGATTCGATCAGTCGATCACCTAGATGATTCGATCAAAATGATTTGTTCAATCCTGAACGACAGATCTCTAATGTTGGCTAACTTGGTACAATGTCTGACATTCTAACAGCTGTTTTCTTTGTTATAATAAGCTGTAAAAATGACGGATGTCGAGACTTATCAGTCACCATTGATGGGTCGTGGCAGAAGCGTGGACACACGTCACTCAATAGGATAGTATCTGCCACATCCCTGGAATCAGGGAAAGTATTGTACATAAAATAGTTTCTAAATTTTGCTTATGTAGCAATAAATTAATTAACATTCATGAAGAAGAGTGTTCTGCAAACTTTGCTGGCACAAGTGGAGGTAGCTGGAGCTGTAAAGATATTTGAACATTCCATGCCAACCTGCAGTGTACGATAAACAGACTACCTTGGTGATGGAGACACTAAAGCATATTTGGAAGTATGTGAGAGAAAAACATATGGACCTGATATAGAAATTAAAAAAAAATTGAGTGTGTAGGCCATATACAAAAATCAGTATGGAGAACCATACATGACTTCCATGTTCTAATTAATTATAAAATTATTTTAATATGTGCACTCAGAACGAAACCAAATATATCAGCATGCTTTTGGTAAAAACGCTGAGAAAAATAATCAAGATACGAATTGTACATAGTTGTTAATATTTTAAAAATAAACAATTAATTGTATTAAATTATATTTTATTTAAACAATGCAAAAGAAAACGAATACCGCCCAGCGTTTGTAATCTGTGAATTTCTGAAAACGAAAAATTATTTTGTTTATGTGTCCATGGTTACGATATTTTGTTTACATGGAACTATATCAATTGTTAATATTTTATTTTATTTTTTTAAGTTTTCAGTCGAATAAATTTATATCATTACAAAAAATTACCCCCTCCCCTTCAACTACCCTTTTCATTTATAGACATTTCATCTACCTTTCTACAGTGGATTTTTATGACCTTCTTTTCAGGATACTTTATTTATCAAAATTAAGTACTTTACTATTGTTAAAATGTAAAACGTTGCAGGTAAACTACTCCTTCCCCTTAACCGATCTTCTCCAAAATCAGTAGGTCTTGAGTCCTCTACAACACGGGCACATATGCAAAAAAATTTGGTTCTGTTTGATTTTGCAGCAGTTATCGTTTGCCATAGAACAAATTCTCCACACAGAATGATTTCTCTTCATGTTTTGAGAGTAGTACAATCAGAATCTACCCTTATTTAGAACACAATTTTTTTCGCGTTCAGCATATTTCCATTTCCTTACGGAACATGATAGTAATATTGGTATGGAGAACCATACATGATTTCCATGTTCTAAGATTTATATTTAAAATCATTTTCGAAATGAAATATTTCTATAGAAACTACTTCTATCTTCAGCCTTAACCACAGTACTGTGGTCACTAACGTATACCACCTCATGTTACCGCACTTAATTTTCATTGATGATGGCAGTCGATAGTACTGATGAAACGTCTGGTTTTGTAGAAAACATTGGACCACGCCAAACAGCCTGGGAAGGAATTTTAACAACAAACTACTTCTTTGTTGCCGATAACGCAGTACACATGACATATAAATAAAAATTATCCCCTCCCTTTCAACTATCATTTTCATGTATAGAAAAATTACCCCCACCCCCTTCAACTAGCCTCTTCATTTACAGATATTTCATCTACGTTTCTACAGTGGATTATTATGATCTTCTTTTCAGGATACTTTATTTATCAAAATTAAGTACTTTACTCTTGTTAAAACATAAAACGTTGCAGGTAAACTACCCTTTCCCCGTAACCGATCTCCGAACTTCCCCAAAATCAATAGGCCTTGAGTCCTCTACAACTCAGGGACGTATGCAAAAAATTATTTGATTTTGTTTGAATTTGCGGCTGTATCGTTTGCCATGGAAAAAATTCTGCACACACACACACACAAATGACTTTTCTTCATGTTTTGAGGGTAGTACAATCAGAATCAGCCCTTATCTTGAACATGATTTTTTTTCACCATCATCATACTTCCATTTCCTTATGGAGCATGGAAGTAAAAAAGGATGGCCACAAGATTAAGAACTCTGAAAGTAAAGACAAAAAGACTTCCTGATGGTACTCCACTCAGAGGTAGAAATCGACTAACTGATGCTGCAATCCTAAAATTACAATCCTACTATGGTTTAGCTATTAGGAGAAATAGTGACTCTGTCAAGAACATGAAAGAAGCCATATGGGCTCAATACTTTCATGTTATGGCATCCAACGAAACACCACAAAATCATGCGTTGTGTACAAGAGATGAAACAACTTGCTGCAAATTCAACTTGGCAAAGCTTAAAAAAAACCTATGTTCATACAGAACACTTTCATCTGACTGTAAATATCATGAGCTTCATAACACCTATCTTTCAAGACCTTGCCACACCAGAATTGTTTGAAAAATGTCCTCAGGGCAGGACTCAGAATGTAAATGAAGCCCTGAATAATGTTATTTGGACCTATGTACCAAAAAAAGTTTTTGTTGGAATGAATAGTTTAAAATTTGGTGTTTATGAGGCTGTGAGAACATTTAATGATGGCTACATTGGCAAGTGAATGCTAGTAAAGGAAATTGGCCTGAGACCTGGAAAACACTTTACAAACATGATGAAGGTTTTGGATTGGAGGCAAATAGCAAAAGCTGAGACTGCCCAACAAGGGCTAGAAAAGAAGGTAAGGAGACACAAATATATGTTAAAAAGAAGTCGTTTTCTGAAAATAAGCTTTTTTAAAACTTAGGTACCTTTTTGTGAAAAACTATAAAAGATATTACCTTGAAATTTTTACTGCTTGTAAAACTAATCATCTTGTATATCAGGGTGTCTACTAAAAACTTTATATAAAATTCCCCGACTTTTCCAGGTTTTCCATATCATTTCTGAAAAAATTCCAGGTATTGACGCGATCACTTAAAATCATAATTTAAATATTCTAGTGGTAATTTTAGGTTGTTTTATAGTCGGTCATTCATTTCTTGCATCTTTACCCTTAAAATGTACTATCTCATACATAAAAATATATAGTATAACTTTCAAAAATTTCATAGGTATCTCCCAGAAATGAATACTGGACTTTTGACGAAAATTTAACATTTTATGTACTGAACCATCGCGAGTTTAAGATTAAATATACTGTATGAATTAAAATGTCCATGGAAACAGACTTTATCGCAAAAACTTCATTTAATAAAATCATTTGAAAAAACGGACAAATAAAATTAGTTTTGAGTTTCTTAATATGGATGTCAGAATCATTGATCATTAAGGATTGTCCCTGCGAAAATTAAAAATGCAGACAGGTTTATGAAAATTTGGTAAAATGTTGTTCAACTAAAAAAATCTTCTGATTTCTTTTAGAATTTTTCACCACAACATAGTGTCTTTATAAATAATTAAATCCTTAAATTTTTAGTGACTGTCAATCAATGATTGTTTTAGTGGATGGTTAGTGAGGATCGGTCAATAATACAAATTTTAGCTATTTTGCGTCGACGTTTCGACAATATTTATTGTCATCTTCAGGACTTGTATATGAAATACAATAGAAATATCAAACGTAACGAAACAATTAATATTTGGGTGAACATGTTGGTGTATGTGAGTGTGTGCGTGCGTATGTATGTATCATTTTATATGTGAAGACTTATGATAGTTTGTTTACATCTTCAAATTATCTTTAAGAAAACGAGCAAATTATAGTATGAGAGAACTTAATTTATACAGTATTACAATTTAAATTACTAAATGTAATGTTATTTTAATTAATTAAACAAACAGTAATCAACAATTGGATATTAGATTGGTACATAAATTGTTTATACCTGCAGCAGTCAACATATAGCAAAGTAATATATTACCTATAACTAAAACAGATTAGGGGATGTTCACTACGTAATAATTAAAAGTTATTTTTACCATGTTTCACTCCCTACTGGTGTTAACAAACAATCATAATTTAGAAACATACAATTTACACAATACTGTAAAACATTACGACTTCAGATAGTTGACAAGGGTTACAAACAAAAGTTTCTGGTAAATTTTACTAACAGGTGAACTTGGATAATAATTGTAATCATATTATAAAATATAGTCAAGAGTACTATAGAATAATGTAATTTATGTATGTGTCCACAATCACCCTTCTCTCTCACCCATTCTCCCCCTGCCAGTCCTTCTCACAGCCTGTCACTCTAACCTGAAATCGATCTATCACTCACTATCACCCCACTCGCTTTATCTCTCTTCTACATCTCACTCACTGTCTCCCTTCTTCCCTCTCTCACTCTTCCACCCTTCTCCCTGTCTCTCTCTCTCTCTCTCTCTCTCTCTATAAATAATAAAAAGTAGTAGAAATTAATACGTGTTCTTGTGGAGAGGAGTATAATTTCTATTACTTTATGATGAAAAAATGCAGAGAAAAATTTTATTCTTGGCATACGTGTAAAAAATATTAGAAAGAACACAATATTTTTAAACAAGAATAATTTAACGGCTATTTATTGTGTAATTAATTGTTAAAGTCACTTTCTTGTCTAATAATAATAATGATAATAGGTGTATACACGTACGTGCGGCAACATCGGAAAGCGCAGGCATTATTTTTAATTTAAAAGTAAGATTAGCCAACTTAAGGGGAGCTGGTAGGGTAAAAAAATATTTGTTTTTCGATTTTCGGATTTTGATGTTTTCTTATAGTTTGAAACATTCTCTATCAGAATATGTTATTGGTTTTCACCATAAAAATTAGAAAGGGCCATAAAAAAACCAGAGGGTGTGCTTAAGAGCAAGAAAAATTTAACTTTGAAGTCTGTTTTCCGTAAATAGCATTTTATTAGTGCAAAGGTACATTTTTCTCAGAGTATATATAAGTCAGAGCCTTGAAATATTTGTGGATACTCCTAGTACTATCTCTATTATATAGCACTAGAATTATTCTTTTATCACTTTAGGAAATGAAAATAAAAATTATTATTTAAAAAAAATTAGGAAAAAAAATATTGACATTTTTCAAAAATTCCTAAAATTTTATTTTTTAATATAACAAGTTAATTCTAGTGACAGAGCCTTACAATGAGTATAACAGTATGTGCAAAAACTTTCGGCCCCATAGCTTAAATAGTTTCTGAGAAAAGTGTTCCTAAATATGAGGTATTTAACATTGCAGAGGTAGGGCCTACCGGCTCCCCTTAAGATAGAGAACGAGATATTTGTGCAATGTTGCTATGCTGTTCGTCTAGCTTCCTCTCACTCTTCACCATGGCAGGGACAATCCTTATAACAGGAAATTATTGAAAATGTGATAGTGTAAATTATTTTTTATATAAATTGGGAAGATGAGTTACATCCGATGAATGAAAGCGTAAATAATAATAGAATCATACAGATGAACACTATAAAAATTTTTGTGCCAAAAGGAGTAAAATAAAAATGTACTTCTTACTAAGTTTTTTCTTTTTAAATCCTTAAATTTTTATTGACCGTCAATCAATGAATGTTTTAGTGGATGGTTAGTGAGGATCGGTCAATAATACAATTTAAAAAAAAATTAATTTCTAATAATGAACTTGTTAATTTACTTACAAATATATTATAAATTGTAGAGTAAAAAAGAGACTACTTAAAAATAAAAACATTTTACTTCGCTATGTGCTATATAGTATGTACATATATTATGTACTATACTGCAACGTTACAACAATTATACAAATATATTACCATGTACTCAACGCAACTAAATATGTATTACACTGGCCAGGTCGCAGGATTTTGTTTCTCGTTGCATCAAGTATATGTAGTTGCACAATAATTAAATAATTTTTAAAGAGGAGTGAGATGTTGTTGACATGAAATAAATCATTTAAATCGTTTCAAATAATCATTCTAAGATTTATTAATTAACAGAAAAAAATATTTCAATATTAAAATTTCAAACATTATAGACACATAAATATTTACCTTTATAAGTTTTAAAAATATACTGTAACCTGCAATGCTATTCATAACATACAACAAAAAATATCGGTATGGAGAACCATACATGACTTCCATATTCTAAGATTTATATTTAAAATCATTTTTGAAATGAAATATTACCATAGAAACTACTTCTTTCTACTTACTGCTTCAGCCTAAACCACAGTACTGTGGTCACTAACGTATACCACCTCACGTTATCGCACTCGATTTTCACTGATGATGAAAGTCGATGGCATTGCCGAAATGTCTGGTTTTGTAGAAAACATTGGACTACGGCCAAATATCCCGGGAAGGAATTTTAACAAAAACTACTTCTTTGTTGCCGATAACGTTGTACACATATATATCAGTGGCGAAGTTACATGGAGGCAATTGAGGCAATGCCTACCCTAAAAAATTCTGTAGAATAAAAATTATAAATATGTATGAACTACATAACGTAAAGATTATACATTGTTACTGCGACTGTCAAATTTATTAAACCGAAACGTGCTTTATTGAGCGACCGCTAGATGGTGGCAGGTGAGATTCGGCATAGTTCGTTTAAAGTGAATGAGGCAACCTGAACTTGCCTCAGTGTTTTTTGTATACATCGTATGTAAGCAATGTAGTGGTGAGATAGGGAAGTGAAGGGAGGGGGGATTGTCCCGCGCTGTACACATAGAGCGTTGAGGCAAGAGCGTTGCCTCACTTCTGTGGTCCAAACAGTTAAGTTAAAGCACCTGTGTTGTTTCTAAGTGTTTATTTTATGCGGTTATTAAAAGTGTCACTGTTATTCTGCTGAACTAACAGATGATCAAGATTGTTATTTGAATTATTTGTAACATTAAACATATATTGTAACTAGACGATGTGTCCGTCAATAATTTATGGTTTAAATATTATTATTATTAAGTTGTCTCAGGGTTCTTTTACTGTTAATTGGGTCTTGCTCTCGGCTAATCGTGATTGTTCAATATCAAATTTTATTATTATTTTTACCGTTTAGTGACTTATTCCCCTCAATTCAACCTATTGTTGAATCCAGGATTGAATAACTCGGTACTTACTCTTTTTTCGTCGTATTAGTTGTCTGTTTAAATAATTTAATTTTGTATATTATATTTACTGTTAAAATTCTTTCACTTGACGTTCCGTTGACTCTTTGTAGATCAGCTGTCGTGAGGAGATCAGTTGTTTCTTCCTATACACTAACATACACAAACATAGATATGGTACACATAACAACTCATGTATAGTATTATTGTATAAGATTGTAAGTATGTTGATCTGAACGGTTGTAAACAAAACAAGGAATCATTCAATTTGAATAATTCGCATTCTCAGTAAAGTACCAACCGCCTCGTTTTTCTCCTCTAAGCTGTAATTTTACTGTTACAAATAAAGTCAACTCTTTCACTGGTAAAAAACAATAATGGCAATTTATTCAAATAACACACAGTGAAATTCAATACAATAAGGAATTTTGCTCTTCTTTTTAGTTAACAATTAATATTTTTAAAGTGAACATGAACTCTAAAACAAATGATGAGCTCTAGTTGGCATGACTGCCTCTGGTTGATAATACAATGTGTTTTGACAAATTTATAGGTTATGTCGGATTGTTCGACCTGAAAATTTAATAATGATGATAATAATAAAAGTAGTAGGTTCTTTTAAACTGCAAAATACACTTTCTTGGAATAATAGCTACGGTTAGAGTTAACATAAAAATAAAAATTCAATGATTATTAATGAAAAAATATAAAATATGAACCATTGTTCATAGTTAGGCACATGCTTTATACATAGTTTAGTGCAACCTTATTTGGTTAAAAGTAGTGAATTATTTATTAATAATTAATAGTGATTGTTATAATCCAGTATCATGTACTACAATCATCTATGAACTTGGATACTCCCATTTCAGGTAAATGTAATTTATTTATTATAGTTATCGCACTCCGGCGAAAACTATTAATTGAATTTAATAACAAAATATTTATACTTCCATCTACTGATAGTATTAGAGTACATATACTCTTCATTGATATCACAATGTCTTTGCTTATCCTAGATATTTACAGTATACAAATAGTTAAACTGTCATTACTCAGAACGTTCAATTTCAACATTGTTCATTTGTATTTATCGGTTCCCTTCTATTAAGGATAGGGAATTGAATTGTTTCTATATTTCAATTTTAATCGCTTTTAGCGTTCAATTATTTCGCTTATAGATTAATCATGACATAATATTTGTAATTAATAATACTTGCGTCTCTCGTCGGTTGAAGATTTACACTTTATTAATTATTGACACTTTTTAATTAATTAAAATTTAATTAATTAATTATTTAAACTTTATCACAACACTGCACACACTCCTATGCGCATAAACTCCGATTAGATTACACTTGTAAATATACTGCACTGATTCTTCTGATAGATAACTTATGTCTCAATTTGAGGTTAACATGGTTGATGCTGTTTTGCTGTCAAACGCACGTTTTTCTGAGGCGTCGACTAGCGTGCAGTCCGCTTCGCTGTTGTTCAAAGACTGTCTCTGGTTCCTGGGCTGGAATGATGAATTTCGGATTTTTTATGTGTTCTGATTGGTCAGTTTTTTCCAATTCGTTTATTTACGGTAGACTTCGTCAAAATAGACGCTATCGTAAGCGTCAGGCTTTGGGGACAAGATTATGAAAATTTGGTTTACATGACCACGCGGAAGGGCTAAGCACAATGCAATTATTTTTAAAAGTCTAATATCTTTCTTATAATTGCACTGAGAATGTTGTGCTTACTCTCATTGTTCGTGTTTTTGAAAGACGATTAATTTGAGTCCCCTTATCATCTGATAAGGGTTATCAGACTTAGCATTTATGCTTGGTGTCCATTAAACCATTAATTATTAACAACTCATGGTTTTTATGTTATTTTTTATAGTAATGTCTCACTCTTAAGCTACTGTACAAATTTCCCTTAAAACTATGTCCTATTATTAATACTATGTCCGTTTTCATAGCTTCACTCTTAAACTTATGGTCATACATTTTTGGTTTGCTCATTACTCAGTAATAAGAGTATTTAATTAACTTTTAACATGTTGTAATTAAATCTCGATGGGTTAAGTCACTACTGGCAGTGTTCTTTTTCCCTAAATTATTTGTTTGATGCCTTAATTATCACTTATGAATCAGGCTTGCTATGCCTATATGGCTTCACTTGGTAGTATTGTCATACATTTTGGTTTTTCTTATATCCTATTAATAACAACATTTAATTAAGTTCTAACATAGTATATTTATACCTTGGTGGGTTAAGTCACTACTGGCAGTGTTCTTTTTCCCTACATTATTGGTTAAATGCCTTAATTATCACTTATGAATCAGGCTTGTTATGCCTATATGGCGTTACTTGGTAGTATGCTTAATATCATAGACATTTTAGATGTATTGTTCTCTGATTGATAACTGAAATCGTCACTAGGACCTTATAGTTATTGTGATGCAGTTCACTTTGCATTTGACTCTGTTATTAGCAAGGTTTGGTTGCTGTAAACTTTATTTGCAGCTAGTTGTCATAATGGTTGAGTTATAATTACATTTATATAAACTATTTAAATGGTTATTTTGGTTACAATTGCTCATAGGAATAGTATTCTGTCCGACACCAAATCATTAATTGGGTTACTTGCTTTGTACAATGTGTTTATTATATAATTTTGGTTGCATAGTGTCACTTTGCCATTACAAGCATTTGGTCATACTTGTATTACTTAAATATAGCTTTTATATACTATTATACTATTAGCTATCGTGTACAAAACATTCCTTATATGCTCTATTTACTTCCTAGCTCATTACATTTTGGTCTAACATTGTCTTGATTCATTTTTTATCAAGTTTTATTGAAAACTGGATGCCCAGATTAGGTTATGTCAGAGGTTCAGTAAACATTAATGTTTTGTTTATGGCTGTATATTTCTATCTTAAACTATTCGACTGGCTTTCATTTCATGTTTGTACATTGGTTATTGGTTATCAATAGTTCATATTTAGTTTACTCCTGTATTATCTTATTTGTTGTTAATTAGTGGGTTTGTATGTACATCATTCCCACTGTACAATTGGTCATTCACTATTTTGGTTGCATATTCCTCTGTTTATTCTGTAACTACACATCATTTAGCTATCATAAACTCATCTTGTCATAAATCAGGTTGCTTGTGACTCTTTATTTACAATATTTAATCCTTATTTACAATAATGTGGTTCACATAAACAATAAATGTGTTCATTAAATGAGTTGTTGTCAGTGTTGACTTTACTATACAGCTTAGGGATTTATATCACATAATTATTTAACACTTCTTCCTTCTTCTTAATACAATTATTCTTCCAATGTTTATGTTAGTTTGTTCCACTTCAATTTTCTTCCCTTATTCTTGTGTTTGGTCTGGTTATCTTCCTTCTTCTTTCTTCTTTCTTCACTGATCTCCTCCTCACTATTGTTCATTTTATACATGATGTGGTTTTCACTTGTCTTCTTCACACTGGTTCTTCCTTCTTCTTTCTTGAAGTTGTCCTTGTTGTATTCTTCCTCCTGACTCTTCTTTCTTCTTTTGTTGTCTTGTCCTCCTCACTGATTTTTCTTTCTTCTTTTGGTTGTGTTGTGTCCTTCTCACTGATCTATTGGGTATAGTATGTCGGTCGTCTCGTCTTGATTCTTCTTTTCTTCTTTCTTGGTGCATTTACTAGTGAATTCCTTTCAATGATGCTTCACTTATTCTAACTTATGGTACTTTTCTTTAGTATACTTGGTGGTATTCTAGACCTTTTAATGTATTTTTTCTAGTGGTGGCCTTCAAATTAATTTTCAGTACTTAGGTGGATGTGGTAACATATGTACTGTTACATATTGCCTCCTTATTAGAATTGATCATTTCTGATATCTTCATTTTATGATTGAAGAAATTATCAATTTTTTATTTCACTCTTAAGTCACATATAATGTTTTCATATCTTGTATTTACTCTTACACTTGTCTTCAGTTCACTATATTCTCTGCATCTCCTTCTTCTTCATACTCTTGGAATCTTGTTTAATTATATTCTTGGCTTGTCATGTTTTTCCTTTAAATATTTAATTTCCCTAACATTTTTTCCCTAACTTGGTAGCTGGAATCGATTCGGGTGGGCTCTATGGCTTACCTAACTCCGTCGTCCATAACTACATTCTTTCTGAGATCAGGGGTACCTCATCCCTGCCCAGTTAAATGATTGCTGGAACTTTTCTACAGTCAATTCATCAAATAATAATACTCATAAGCAGTCTCTTTCCACTAATAATAATAAACACTCTTGGGGTTATTCATTTTCATGCCTTTTATATTTTATTATACACTCTCTTCTGGATTCCTTCTTCACTTCTGCAGATCTTCATTAGTTAATGTTGTTGACAAATAGCATTTGTAAATATTCTTCATTTTTTCTCCTCTCCTTATCGTGACAAAATTGTTCTTCACATTGATTGGTCCTTTCTTCTTTTTTCTTGGTCAATTCTCTTTTTCACTATCTTTTCTACATAATATTCTCATTAATGGTCTCCTTTTCTCCTCTAGCAAATGTCATAATTTCTTAACATTTTATTTTGAATAGTACACAATTTTTTCTTAAAGTGATAGTAAACATTGTTTAAAATATCTTAAGTGTGTTCACTAGTTGCTTGTTTTCGTTATGGTTTAGTCATTAGATATTAGTCTTCTTTTCTCGTGTTACGTATAACATTCATTTGACAAACATATTTCGTTCAATATTTAATACAATATTTGATTAATAAAATTTCTTCTTTTATATACAATATTCATTTAATAAACATTTTTCTTTTTCTTCTTTCCATCAGAATAGCCTCTTCTTCTGTTGGTGAGTTATTAGGTATACAATATTTGATAATTATAATACAATGTGATAACATAATAATGATACATTAATGGTTAGTATCTGACTTTATAGATACTCTTGGGGTTACAATAATCGTTTAATAAATATTTTTCTTTTCCTTTTCTTTCCATGATAATATCCTTCTCTTGTTTTACACTCTTTGGTCTTCTGCTTCTCTACTCCTTCAAGTGATGGTGTCCTTCACTTATTCTGGACGATTATAATTCTTGGTTCATTGGGCATACAATATTTGATAACTATGATACAATGTGATAACATAATAACGATACATTTTGTTCACTTAATAAATATTTTTCTTTTCCTCTTTCCATAATAATATCCTTCTTTTATTTTTATTCTCTTTGATCTTCTTCTTCTCTACTCCTTCAAGTGATGATCTTCTTCACTTATTCTGGATGATTATAATTCTTGGTTCATTGGGTATACAATATTTGATAATTATAATACAATGTGATAACATAATAACGATACATTAATGGTTAGTATCTGATTTTATAGTTACTCTTGGTGTTACATTAATCATTTAATAAATATTTTTCTTTTCCTCTTCTTTCCATGATAATATCCTTCTTTTATTTTTACTCACTTTGATCTTCTTCTTCTCTACTCCTTCAAGTGATGATCTTCTTCACTTATTCTGGATGGTTATATTTCTTGGTTCATTGGGTATACAATATTTGATAATTATAATACAACGTGATAACATAATAATGATACATTTTGTTCACTTAATAAATATTTTTCTTTTCCTCTTCTTTCCATAATAATATCCTTCTTTTATTTTTTTTCTCTTTGATCTTCTTCTTCTCTACTCCTTCAAGTGATGGTGTCCTTCACTTATTCTGGATGATTATATTTTTTCGTTTTTATTGGAGTAGGTAGGGTTGTTTGATAAATATTTTTCTTCAGTATTTGTCGTTTACCCAATAGTCGTTGGTCTCATTCTCATTTAGTTATTATTGTGGTGCACTCATATTGTATTTGGTAAAGAGTTTTGGTTTGTTTATTTTGGATTATGCGTTCCATCGGTCGGCCGTTTCCTCTTCTTCATCTATTTCGTCTCCCCCTCTCTGAGGTGTGTTGGATTGGAATCCCGTGCCTCTTAAGGGAAGCCAGCGTTCTGGTGGGTTCTGTTGATTGTAAGCCATCCGGACCCTAGTAGATGGATCGTCCTGTCCTTGGTTTCCGCGTCCGGATCTGACTCCTTCAATATGATGAATCCGTCGTACATTTTCGGCATCCTCCCTTCCTTCGGGTCTAGTCGGATTGTTGTATTGACGTCCGCTATTATTATTTCGGTTTATATCTTCGCTACTGCGGCTCCTTCGTGTGTCGTACCCGGATTCGCTACTCCTTACGTCCTGACTATACGGGTTATTATCTTCATTGAAGCTTCGGCGTCCCTGATAGAAGCGTCTCCCTCCGTTTCTGTCGTCAGCACGAACGTAATTAGCTCTTCTAAAATTGCTCGGGTTGTGGTTATTCCCGTTGTTCGGTCGGTACTGGCGATTGTTATTATTTGGACGGTAGGGGTGGTTACCATTATTTGGCCGATGTTGATTTCCACTGTTATAATTAGGACGGTGGTTGTTATTAGGGGTATTCTGATTATAATTATTATTATAATTAGGCCTGTAATTCGGGCTGTCCCTATCTGGCGGATGATTATTCCCGTTATTATTTGGCCTCAGGTTCTGGTCAGCATTATCTCGGTTTGAATTATTATAATTACCTCGATAATTATTTCGGTATCCGGCCTGACCGTTTCTATCAAAGTATGGGTCGGGTCCCTGTCGACTCCTCCGATAGTACTTCTCCTGCTCATAATTTTCTAATAACGCGGACATAGTTTGGATCGTTCTTATTTGTCCGTTCAGTCTCGCTCTGGCCACGCCCTCTTCGAAGTGATACGCTAATTTCGTGACGAGGCATTCTTCAGGTATCTTTGGCTCAAGATTTCTGGCCATACATACCTTGCCTAAGAAGTATGCGGTGAGTGATGCCCCTTTACTGCGGTCATACTTCCCGTTGCAGATGTCGTCCCGCACTATGTTCTGTGCCGATTCGGACCAGTATTTCGTCTTAAACAGCGCCTTGAACTCTGCATAATTTTGTATATCATGTCGGGTAGCCGTCCACCAGTTATCACGCACGTCCTTAAAGTACTCGTCTAACATGTTCCTTATAGTAGACCATCTAGTCTCGCGTGTACGGGCGATATTTTCTTCCACTCTTTCGATGAACTCCATTGGATTCCTTTTATAATGTTGGAAATTTATCAGTTCACGATTTTCTATGTTCGGTTATTCCGGTCACTTGGATTGGTTGACTCCGGAATAAATTAATTTCTTCCCTGAAATTATTGAGTTCTCGCCGTTGAAGTTCAGCCATCTTCTCCTTGTCAGTGTGTACTTGCTCCCGAACATCATTCACGGTGGTGGTGATTTCTTCACATCTCGTTCCCAAGTCTTCTTGTTTCTTAGTCAAGATCTCGAATTTATTTAAATGGGATTCTTCGATGTTATTTACTCGGGTTTGAAGTGTCTCTTTCGCTCTCTGTATTTCTTGTTGGTTCTCTTCACACCTCTCGCCGATTTCAGAAACTTCCCGTCTAACTTCGGTTATCTCCTCTCCTATTTTCGTATTTAATTTTTCGTGATTGTCTTCGAGTCTTTGGCTGATAATTTCAATCTTTTTATTACTATCTTCTATGCTGTCATCAATCTTCTTGCTTAAATCTTGGGTGTCTTCCTTCAATGAAGCTATGATTTTATTTGTTTCTTCCGTCTTCTTGTTTAACTCCCCTTTGAAATCCTCCTTCAATGATTCTATATTTTTGGTTAATAATTCATTATTTTTCTGGTTGTCATCCATCTTCTTATGAATCGACTCCATATTCTTGGTCAGGGACTCGTTATTTTTAATTAATTTCTCGTTAAAATCTTTTTTTAATAACGCAATATTCTTCTGGCCGTCTTCCTTCAATTCTTCCTTTAATAATTCAATATTTTTGTTCAGCGATTCTTCCGTCTTCTTCTGGCTATCTTCCATCTTCTTATTCATCGATTCCAAAGACTCGTTATTCTTATTTAGTTTCACATTGAAATCTTCTTTTAATAACGCAATATTCTTCTGGCCGTCTTCCTTCAATTCTTCTTTTAATAATTCAATATTCTTCTGACCGTCTTCCTTCAATGATTCCATATGTTTTCTATTTTCTTCCATCATATTCTTCAGCATCTCCATGATATTACTGTCTCCCGTTATTGCGGGTCTCTCTTGTGGTTCCTCTGTTTGTATCGGTCGGCTGGGTTCTACAGGAGGTAATATTTCTTCTAGATCTTCGACCGGCGTCGCCTCCTTATCATCCATGTCTATTTCTTTATCTGCCTCCGCCGCACGTCTCTTAGAGGTTGCTCTCCGTTGCATTTTTGGTCCTGTGTATTGCAGCTGCCTCGAAAATTAGGTTAATAATTATTTTGTAAATTAGGTTGGATATTTTTTCGCCTAATTTTGCTCGAACGTTGTGCGCCAATTTGTAACTAGACGATGTGTCCGTCAATAATTTATGGTTTAAATATTATTATTATTAAGTTGTCTCAGGGTTCTTTTACTGTTAATTGGGTCTTGCTCTCGGCTAATCGTGATTGTTCAATATCAAATTTTATTATTATTTTTACCGTTTAGTGACTTATTCCCCTCAATTCAACCTATTGTTGAATCCAGGATTGAATAACTCGGTACTTACTCTTTTTTCGTCGTATTAGTTGTCTGTTTAAATAATTTAATTTTGTATATTATATTTACTGTTAAAATTCTTTCACTTGACGTTCCGTTGACTCTTTGTAGATCAGCTGTCGTGAGGAGATCAGTTGTTTCTTCCTATACACTAACATACACAAACATAGATATGGTACACATAACAACTCATGTATAGTATTATTGTATAAGATTGTAAGTATGTTGATCTGAACGGTTGTAAACAAAACAAGGAATCATTCAATTTGAATAATTCGCATTCTCAGTAAGGTACCAACCGCCTCGTTTTTCTCCTCTAAGCTGTAATTTTACTGTTACAAATAAAGTCAACTCTTTCACTGGTAAAAAACAATAATGGCAATTTATTCAAATAACACACAGTGAAATTCAATACAATAAGGAATTTTGCTCTTCTTTTTAGTTAACAATTAATATTTTTAAAGTGAACATGAACTCTAAAACAAATGATAAGCTCTAGTTGGCATGACTGCCTCTGGTTGATAATACAATGTGTTTTGACAAATTTATAGGTTATGTCGGATTGTTCGACCTGAAAATTTAATAATGATGATAATAATAAAAGTAGTAGGTTCTTTTAAACTGCAAAATACACTTTCTTGGAATAATAGCTACGGTTAGAGTTAACATAAAAATAAAAATTCAATGATTATTAATGAAAAAATATAAAATATGAACCATTGTTCATAGTTAGGCACATGCTTTATACATAGTTTAGTGCAACCTTATTTGGTTAAAAGTAGTGAATTATTTATTAATAATTAATAGTGATTGTTATAATCCAGTATCATGTACTACAATCATCTATGAACTTGGATACTCCCATTTCAGGTAAATGTAATTTATTTATTATAGTTATCGCACTCCGGCGAAAACTATTAATTGAATTTAATAACAAAATATTTATACTTCCATCTACTGATAGTATTAGAGTACATATACTCTTCATTGATATCACAATGTCTTTGCTTATCCTAGATATTTACAGTATACAAATAGTTAAACTGTCATTACTCAGAACGTTCAATTTCAACATTGTTCATTTGTATTTATCGGTTCCCTTCTATTAAGGATAGGGAATTGAATTGTTTCTATATTTCAATTTTAATCGCTTTTAGCGTTCAATTATTTCGCTTATAGATTAATCATGACATAATATTTGTAATTAATAATACTTGCGTCTCTCGTCGGTTGAAGATTTACACTTTATTAATTATTGACACTTTTTAATTAATTAAAATTTAATTAATTAATTATTTAAACTTTATCACAACACTGCACACACTCCTATGCGCATAAACTCCGATTAGATTACACTTGTAAATATACTGCACTGATTCTTCTGATAGATAACTTATGTCTCAATTTGAGGTTAACATGGTTGATGCTGTTTTGCTGTCAAACGCACGTTTTTCTGAGGCGTCGACTAGCGTGCAGTCCGCTTCGCTGTTGTTCAAAGACTGTCTCTGGTTCCTGGGCTGGAATGATGAATTTCGGATTTTTTATGTGTTCTGATTGGTCAGTTTTTTCCAATTCGTTTATTTACGGTAGACTTCGTCAAAATAGACGCTATCGTAAGCGTCAGGCTTTGGGGACAAGATTATGAAAATTTGGTTTACATGACCACGCGGAAGGGCTAAGCACAATGCAATTATTTTTAAAAGTCTAATATCTTTCTTATAATTGCACTGAGAATGTTGTGCTTACTTTCATTGTTCGTGTTTTTGAAAGACGATTAATTTGAGTCCCCTTATCATCTGATAAGGGTTATCAGACTTAGCATTTATGCTTGGTGTCCATTAAACCATTAATTATTAACAACTCATGGTTTTTATGTTATTTTTTATAGTAATGTCTCACTCTTAAGCTACTGTACAAATTTCCCTTAAAACTATGTCCTATTATTAATACTATGTCCGTTTTCATAGCTTCACTCTTAAACTTATGGTCATACATTTTTGGTTTGCTCATTACTCAGTAATAAGAGTATTTAATTAACTTTTAACATGTTGTAATTAAATCTCGATGGGTTAAGTCACTACTGGCAGTGTTCTTTTTCCCTAAATTATTTGTTTGATGCCTTAATTATCACTTATGAATCAGGCTTGCTATGCCTATATGGCTTCACTTGGTAGTATTGTCATACATTTTGGTTTTTCTTATATCCTATTAATAACAACATTTAATTAAGTTCTAACATAGTATATTTATACCTTGGTGGGTTAAGTCACTACTGGCAGTGTTCTTTTTCCTACATTATTGGTTAAATGCCTTAATTATCACTTATGAATCAGGCTTGTTATGCCTATATGGCGTTACTTGGTAGTATGCTTAATATCATAGACATTTTAGATGTATTGTTCTCTGATTGATAACTGAAATCGTCACTAGGACCTTATAGTTATTGTGATGCAGTTCACTTTGCATTTGACTCTGTTATTAGCAAGGTTTGGTTGCTGTAAACTTTATTTGCAGCTAGTTGTCATAATGGTTGAGTTATAATTACATTTATATAAACTATTTAAATGGTTATTTTGGTTACAATTGCTCATAGGAATAGTATTCTGTCCGACATCAAATCATTAATTGGGTTACTTGCTTTGTACAATGTGTTTATTATATAATTTTGGTTGCATAGTGTCACTTTGCCATTACAAGCATTTGGTCATACTTGTATTACTTAAATATAGCTTTTATATACTATTATACTATTAGCTATCGTGTACAAAACATTCCTTATATGCTCTATTTACTTCCTAGCTCATTACATTTTGGTCTAACATTGTCTTGATTCATTTTTTATCAAGTTTTATTGAAAACTGGATGCCCAGATTAGGTTATGTCAGAGGTTCAGTAAACATTAATGTTTTGTTTATGGCTGTATATTTCTATCTTAAACTATTCGACTGGCTTTCATTTCATGTTTGTACATTGGTTATTGGTTATCAATAGTTCATATTTAGTTTACTCCTGTATTATCTTATTTGTTGTTAATTAGTGGGTTTGTATGTACATCATTCCCACTGTACAATTGGTCATTCACTATTTTGGTTGCATATTCCTCTGTTTATTCTGTAACTACACATCATTTAGCTATCATAAACTCATCTTGTCATAAATCAGGTTGCTTGTGACTCTTTATTTACAATATTTAATCCTTATTTACAATAATGTGGTTCACATAAACAATAAATGTGTTCATTAAATGAGTTGTTGTCAGTGTTGACTTTACTATACAGCTTAGGGATTTATATCACATAATTATTTAACACTTCTTCCTTCTTCTTAATACAATTATTCTTCCAATGTTTATGTTAGTTTGTTCCACTTCAATTTTCTTCCCTTATTCTTGTGTTTGGTCTGGTTATCTTCCTTCTTCTTTCTTCTTTCTTCACTGATCTCCTCCTCACTATTGTTCATTTTATACATGATGTGGTTTTCACTTGTCTTCTTCACACTGGTTCTTCCTTCTCCTTTCTTGAAGTTGTCCTTGTTGTATTCTTCTTCCTGACTCTTCTTTCTTCTTTTGTTGTCTTGTCCTCCTCACTGATTTTTCTTTCTTCTTTTGGTTGTGTTGTGTCCTTCTCACTGATCTATTGGGTATAGTATGTCGGTCGTCTCGTCTTGATTCTTCTTTTCTTCTTTCTTGGTGCATTTACTAGTGAATTCCTTTCAATGATGCTTCACTTATTCTAACTTATGGTACTTTTCTTTAGTATACTTGGTGGTATTCTAGACCTTTTAATGTATTTTTTCTAGTGGTGGCCTTCAAATTAATTTTCAGTACTTAGGTGGATGTGGTAACATATGTACTGTTACAATATATATATAGAAACTAATCAAGTTTAAAAATTTGAAGTTCAATCAGTTGTATTATTGTGTATGACTAATACAAGGATTGTTCAATAGAAACACGTATAGAGCTGTAAAGCATTTTTTATTCAACGATTTTAAAAGAAGTCTCCAATAACATTAAGACATGAGTTCCACTGTTGCGCTAACCTGTAGATTCCCTGCTACTAAAATTCTTACGGCTGTTTGTGGAACCATTCGGTTACAGCAAACTCTACCTCAGCGTCCGATTTGAACCACCGTCCTTTTAGTGATTCCTTAAAAAAAATTTAAGATAAGATTTTTGCCTACCCATTCATTAACTACTAGCTTCGCCAGTAAGCAAATTGATGTCCATTTTTTCGGCTTGCACCCGTTATGTTGGTGTGGGTTTCGGCACTTTCCATTTAAAAAGCATGCAAATGTAAGAAAATAAACATGAGTGAGGCCAGAAATAACGTGAATTGTGTGTGTGTGTGTGTGTGTCTTACCTGCCTTTTTATTGCTGTAGGCATAATAACAAAATGGAAACGTAAACATTACATAACTGAGATATGCTT
The DNA here is from genome assembly GCA_034769895.1 of Magicicada septendecula. Classification (NCBI taxonomy): domain Eukaryota; kingdom Metazoa; phylum Arthropoda; class Insecta; order Hemiptera; family Cicadidae; genus Magicicada; species Magicicada septendecula. The sequence continues at coordinate 326,496,334 of CM068370.1, forward strand.
ACCTGCCACGAACGATATATTATTTTATACATGGAGGAGTTCAGTGACATACACACGTACAGAAGAATTATATATATAAAGATATTAACTCATACATAATTTATATTAAAATGAAAAATGTATAATTTTATTGCCTGGCAACAAAATTATTTTATTTTTAACAATTACCATTGTTTCAAAAAGTTTAAATGAATTTTCAAGTACTTTACTCTTGTTAAAACGTAAAAGGTTGCAGGTAAACTACCCCTTCCCCTTAACCGATCTTCACCAAAATCGAAAGTCTTTGAGACCTCTACAATTCAGGGATGTATGCAAGAAATTATTTGATTCTGTTTGAATTTGCGGCTGTTATCGTTTGCCATAGAAAATACGCTTGATAAAGAAACGTTGCTGGTAAACTACCCCTTCCCCTTAACCGATCTTCACCAAAAACAATAGGTCTTGAGTACTTTACAAATCAGGACTGTATGCAAAAAATTATTTGATTCTGTTTGAATTTGCGGCTGTTATCGTTTGCCATAGAAAATACCCTTGTTAAAAAAACGTTGCAGGTAAACTACCCCTTTCCCTTAACCGATCTTTACCAAATACAATAGGTCTTGAGAACTCTACAATTTAGGGCTGTATGCAAATAATCTTTTGATTCTGTTTGAATTTGCGGCTGTTATCGTTTTCCATAGGAAATACCCTTGTTAAAACATAAAACGTTACAGGTAAACTACCCCTTTCCCTAACCGATCTTCACCAAAAACAATAGGTCTTGAGAACTCTACAATTCAGGGCTGTATACGAAACATTATTTAATTCTGTTTGAATTTGCGGCTGTTATCGTTTGCCAAAAAAAAAATTTCCCTTGATAAAAAAAACCGTTGCAGGTAAACTACCCCTTTCCCTCAACCGATCTTCACCAAAAACAATAGGTCGTGAGTACTCTACAAATCAGGGCTGTATGCAAAAAAATATTTGATTCTGTTTGAATTTGCGGCAGTTATCGTTTGCCATAGAAAAAAATCTACACATAGACAGACAGACACACAGACAGACAGACACAGACACTTTTCGGAAAACGACTTTTTTTCATGTTTTGAGTGTAGTACAATCAGAATCTGCAATAATCTCGAACACGATTTTTTTTGCCATCACCATACTTCCATTCCTTAAGGAATATGGAAGTAATAAACACCCATATAATCTTATTGACTAAACAAACATGTTAAACAAGTTATTTAAATTCTTTTTATTTCTGTGTGTCTGAAATTAACTCAACGTTTAAATACTGATAGTAACTCAGTTACAAACAAAATAATATTAAGTTTCAAGAATGAATTTATTGTTGCTATTAACAAAAATAAAATAATCTACCATTTACTTCCAATCTATTATGGACTTATACTGACACTCCCAAAAATACAACAAAAGATTATTATTTCTTTATTAAATTTTGTTATTAAATGAACTTCTCTTATTTCTTAATATTTAAACTTACTAACTTTAATGTTTTAATGTTTATAGTTCATTTCTTTTAATGCTCTTTTCACAATAAAATTACTATACAGTAATTGTTTTTTATCACCTGCATTTATCTGCCGTTACCGTTGCGTGCGTGTGTGTGTGTGTCCAGAATCCTGAGAGTATGATGATGATGATGATGATGGTTATTCTGCTGCTGTGGTCGTTGTCTCTAAGTGTTGTTGTTGATGCTCCAGAATTCCTCCTTACATCTTGGTGTGAGTGTGGTAGTGTGTGTGTGTGTGTGTGTGTGTGTGTGTGTGTGTGTGTGTGTGTGTGTGTGTGTGTGTCCATGTCGATCTGCAATTTCGACAGGTTAGAGATGGTCAGTTCACTCCAGAGCGTCCTTTTTATTACACTCACTTTTTGGTTAATTATCGCGAACTCATGACCATATTCGTCACATGAGCGATCTCATTGTTTGTGTAATTATTTTCTGGTGACTCACATATACCATACATATTAATTACTCTTTAATTACACTAGTAATTAATATTAATTAGTTAGCATCTTTAATATTGCATCTCTGGAAATAAATGTTACATCACTGCATTCGTTAAGAATTCATTAATGCAATGGTGTTTTTATATTTGACGTAAGTCTTTGCTTACAGGTTTAACACAAGTAATTAGTTTATTATAATCCTGTTAAGACCTGAATAAGTGGAACAAACAATTCATACGTGTCACCCCATTATTGTGTTGCAGCTGGTCACACACACACAAACACACACATGCTGTATCTTACGCGGCGGCAGGTGTACCTTTTTTCGACAGGCCTTAGCCTGCATTTTCTTGCACAAAATTGTATGAAACTGTTCGTCTTATACTTTCTATGCTAATTACATATTAAACATACCGCCCTGGGCAAATATACAAATACATTTATTGTTGCAATACACTATATACATAAATTATGTATTTTCATTTTTAATTTCCTTTATAATACAAAAACTAATATTATTTTGAATGTTCATCACTTCTTTCACAGCACTTAACAATTATTATTTAAGGCACTTTCACTTGTGAAAAACTTACATGTTACTTCCTCAAACGTCGTTTCGGAGTGGTATTCTCCTTCCTCAGTGAGGTTTAAATGTGGAATGAAAGATTCCTCACTGAGGAATGAGAATACCACTCCGAAACGACGTTTGAGGAAATAACAACAAGTAAGTTTTTGACAAGTGAAAGTGCCTTAAATAATAATTGACAAAAACTAAGTGAACAGCGTTGTGAACAAAAACAACGAATTAAGTTATGTTATGTATAAAGAAAAGCTTCTTTTTTTTTAATAAAACCAAAGAAAGTGAAATTTAAATAAAGAATACTTTACACTTAAATAATAATAATACTATAGGGACAAGAGCATAAATATCTAGGGATATTAGAAACAATCTAATATAAGCATAGGAAAATAAAATAATAACTATTCCAAAAATAACTATAGGTAGACTAGTTTGTTGATTTGGTACTAATCAGAGTTCTACACTATATTTTAGAAAGGAAACTTAGGATTCCTTTGCAAATTCATCTAAGATTCTAAATATGTACAAAAATACGTACAGTTGTGAAAAATTTTCACTAGAGACCACTCGAAAATTTCAAAATTTTTTAGTTTTTCACTGACTTTTCCCTGACATTTTAACGTCTACAAAATCCCCTGACTTTTCCAGGTTTTCCAGGGTCAGTAGCACCCTGTATATATGGAACTAAAATAATTAAAATATCTTACGAATTCTTGAAGTAAAAAAATATGAACTTAAAAAAAATTTTTTTTTTGTAGAGAGGATAACAAAAATTAGTATATTATAAATTGTCATAAACTAAAACTTTTAGTTCCACTTTTGTAAAAAGGTTCAAGCTAAATAATAAAAAAAACCCAAGCTGATATCTTTTACAGTTCCTGAGACAAACGTACAAACGTTAAGCTGTTTGCGTATAGGGAAAAGTGCTCCCCTTAAAGCCTGTATTGTGCCAGTGTTTTTTAACGCGTTAGTAACTCGGTGTTAGAGATTTCAAACCTCGGGGTACCGTATATGTGTTCTATGTATTCTGCGTTGAACGTAATATTTTATAATACTATAAAACATTAAGATATTAGACTTAATAATGGATCTTATACCTCAAATTCAATCATAATTGTGTGTGCCACCTACTAACAGGAAGACAGATTAGTAGGTAAGCCTACGTTAATTTTAATTAAAAATTGGGCTTCCGCTATCTTTTTGAAACTGAATTAGGCCTTCGGTATCGGATATAACTCAGCTTGACCAAACCTTTTACTCACCACTGAGTTACTGGGAATATACAAATCCTCTAGAATACAATACTCCAGTTACAAATACATGTGTATATTTAGAAGTGTGCTAAACTAGTATTTGAAAGTCACAAGTACGAATGAAACCGTTCCAAAGAAATAACAGGTACAAGTACCTGTTGTTATTATATACCTATTAATCATATACCTGTATTATATAATTTGTTATATGAAATAAATTGAAACTAAAAGTATTAACAGTGTTACACTACACTGTGACTTCATTAAGCAGTTACTGTTTAAGAGAAAATAAGAAACAAGAGTATTTATAGGCCTGTCTCTCTTTGGGTATACTAATTTAAGTTTTCACTAGGAGTAAACAAACTGACGTATATTTAATATTAAATTATTGATTCCATTTTGGGTAGACAAATCAGTTGCGAAAGTCAGGCAATGAAATTTGGTACACGCAATAGCACAACAAATAATGTCAAAAAAACGGGTCTTTGTGGTTTTCCTGCGGCGAATCAAACTTCTGTCTCCATGTTTGTACTTAATTTTGGTGTCCTGATGTGTACTAGATCTGTTTTATTCACAAGCTACATCTGTAACTTAAATAAAATTTACTTTGTTAGTGTACATTAAAAGGATGTATTTATTGGAAGTACAGAAATTAGTTTCCATTTATCGCACATAATTACGGTACAGAGACGATTTTTGGAGGTTGTGTCTACGTTTAACAATCTAACTTAACCTGTTAGATTTTTAAAATTAATTAGACTTAACAAAAATTTCCTTTGTTAGTGTACATTAAATTATTGTATGGATAAAAGGCTGTTCTTGGATTTCGTTGTCCATGACGTGTCTGTTACTTAACTAAATACAACTATTTCATTAACGACATAAACAAAATACATAAAAACATAACATTTACTGCCGAATACGAACACAACAATACCATAAACTTCTTAGACCTCTCCATCACAAAACTTGAACACAGTGTAACGGTACAAACCTATGGGGATTTGTAAATTAAATCTTGTCAATTTTATTTCGCCCAAGTATATTTGGTGAATGGACTATAGTGTCGAGACTGTCACGGCCCGGCACAGGAATGTGAAGTTAGCAACTAGGGTGCGATTTCACACACAAGAGCGCGCACCGTCGGCCAACGTTCCTACAAAAATGGCACGTTCGAATAAATTCCTTAGCGCTGTGTGCGCAGAGAACAGCGTCTGTTGTCTTCCAGTGATCGAACCGCGCGGTTCAATACAAAGGCTCGCGAGCCGAAAACCTATTAAACTTTCAAAATATGGAGTAGAGTGTGAGATAAAGTGATACAAACAAAATGTGAAAGCAGTTATAGTTCAGTGACGCAGAAATTTTAACACGCAGAAACTTTTCGGACATAAAACAGTGAGATCCTAAAAACGAGAACGTGACCAAAATTTAAAAAATGAGAACATCTTGCAGATTAAAACAGTGAACGACCAAAACGGAATAACTACAACATCTGGTATCCAGGACGACAAGAAGGAAGTAACTTCTTGGATTTCGTTGTCCATGACGTGTCCGTTACTTAACTAAATATCACTATTGTATTAACGACTCGGAACACTTAAGTTTTTTATAAGTAAAATCATAAAGTTTTACCTTAAAGCCTAAACCGGTTTTCTCCTTTAAAAGGCTTCTTCAGAGGCTGCCGTAGGTAGCGCTGTCCGTCTTGTTGTTGGGGACGGGATAGATTTTCGAAAGATCGATGCTGTGTGTGTTGGGTGAGATGTGTTCGAATAATGCGTGCGATTTGAATTGTGTCTGTTCGTTTAGGATGTCGTTTTTATTTGTTTTTGTGTGTTTTAGAAGATTAGAATTAGATATCTACAAACACACAAAAACAAATAAAAACGACATCCTAAACGAACAGACACAATTCAAATCGCAAGCATTATTCGAACACATCTCACCCAACACACACACACAGCATCGATCTTTCGAAAATCTACCCCGTCGCCAACAACAAGACGGACAGCGCTACCTACGGCACCCTCTGAAGAAGCCTTTTAAAGGAGAAAACCGGTTTAGGCTTTAAGGTAAATCTTTATGATTTTACTTATAAAAAACTTAGTGTTCCGAGTCGTTAATACAATAGTGATATTAAGGAAGTAACTATATGAAAAATATAAAAAATTTTAAATTAAAAGAGCTCTTAATTATGGGGTAATAAAATGAATGAATGGGAGCGTGTGCAATTGCTGGGTCGCCTTTATTTAATATAATCTAATGAACCGTTTATTTTAAATAGGTTAAGTAAAACTGTGAATTTGGTTTTGTCTTAATTAAATTGAGTATGTATCTCAACATTAATATTTGTCAGGCTTAAATCCTAATGGATACAGAATAATTGTGTCATTATTCTCGAAAGAAAGATAGACTATCAAATAACATGTTTAATAAAAGTTGAGTTAATTAACAAACAATGAGAGTTGCGTATATTAATGACGTCAACCATAAATCACGTTTATAATCCATAGGTTCGTGTGAAGAACTCTGGCCTGTAAAAGGTAAGTAAAGTGTGTTTTATTATTAATTGGTAAAGAGTATGTAATATCTCAATGGGACCCGAACAGGGGCTTGAGTTTATTAATTGTCAGTAAATTGTAATATCTCAATGGCGCGTCCGAACTTGGACTGTTTATAAAATAATTTATATAAACCACACCTACGACTGAATATAAGCGTGATTTGGAGGTTAAGTGGTAATGCGTACTAATTACGTATAAATGATGTTAAGTTATAGTTAAGTGATACTATATCGAATAATATTGAATATATTTAAGATTGATTTTTTATGTAGAGGAAAATCCAATAAATAATATAAAAATGAATACAAATGAAAATAGTAACAAGGACGTCAGCTTCACTGATAGTCAAACTGAGAGTCAAATAACTAGCGATTTAAGCGAGACCGAGTCAAAAATAATGGAAAACGTTGAACATCAGTCGACGCCGGACCAAAGTAAAAAATCTGACGATAGTTATGAAATGTTCAAAATGATACAAACAATGTTAGATATGAAATTCAATGAGCAGAATGTAAAGTTGGATGAACAAAAGAGTGAAATTAAAGAAATCAAAAATAATTTTAATGATAAATTTAACGAACAAAATAATAAGTTTGACGCTAGATTTGATGAACAAAATAATAAATTTGAGAAAATAAATAATAAATTTGATGAACAGAATAATAAGATTAAGAATAATTTTAGTGAAAAGTTGAATGAGATCAGAGATGAAATAAAACAACAAAATGTTAGTTTTAATAAGCAAGTGAATGAAATTAATACACGTTGTGATGGTATTAAAGACCAGACATTAGAATCAGCAAACTGTAAGTTCAATGAACAGATTAATGAAATCACAGAAAATATTGAAAGTAAAATAAATAACGTAAATGAACAGATGACAGACAGAATTAAACTCAAGTTAAAGAACAGTGTGTAGAGATAGAAAGTAAGTGTATAAATAAGATTAATGAAAATAATGATGACATAAGAATTAAAATAGTGGAGGTAGAAAATGTGTGTAAACAATCTGTGCAAGAGGGTATGGGGGTTATGAATAAGCATAACCTTCAAAATGAAAATAAATATGATAATAAATTAAGAGTAATTGAGCAGAGCATTAGTAGTGTTAAAGATGAATTGAGTATAGCAATAAACCAGAAGTTAAACAATATTACCGAACGAGTAGTAATTACGCGAGACGTTAATAATGAAATAGAACTTGAAACCTTTTGTAGTGAGAACCGTAGAGTGCATCCAATGCAGTTTTTAAACAGAGTACGGGAGTTTAATCAGTTTAACGGTAATAGTTGGGAGGTGAAACTTTAAAAATTTTTTAAATGTTTTAAGGGTAATTCTGAGATATGGGCGGAGGTGCATCGAAACGAGTGGGGGAGTTACGAACATTTTGAAACAGCGTTCCGTAACAAATATTGGTCGGAAGAGGAGCAGGAGATATTGCGCAGTCAAATAATGGGAACAGGGAATTTTGGGAGAAATAACAGTAATATTACGGTATATACAATAAGACTTTTCAACGAGGTAAAATACTTAGAGTCACCGTTGCCATTTCAGTCATTCGTACGACATGTAAGCAAACATTTACCTAGAGAGGTTCAGATCACGCTGATGACGAGAGAGGTGAGTAGTATCAATGAATTAGAAAAAATGTTGGATGTTTTTCAGAATATTAGGGACCAGGAAGTCAGCAGACGTCCACACCAACCCAATGTGAGCAGCGGAGGGAGTTACACACAAAGAGGAGGACAACACACGGGAACTACGTACAATGGTCGAGAACCAAGTAGACGATATCCTATGTGGAAATGTGGTGGGTGTCCAATGGAAAATTATGCTGACCGTAATTTTGTTATAGATGTAAGAAGGCGAGGCCCGGTTATCAGAACCGGACGCAGCAGAGATATAACAACCCACATCAGAGAACCGTTGATAATCGAGAAGAAATACCCAGAAATGGAGGGGGAAACAATCGAGGGGAAAGAGTGTACACACCAGGAGGTACGCCCGAGCGGACGGAAAACTGAGAAGGACAATGGATGAGGAGGGCCGGCCATTGTCGATAGATGACTGCGGGGTCCATGGAGATAGATACAGGAATCACACAATTCACACAGATATGGCCACAGAATTAATGGAAGAAGAGGAAATGGGAACGATGAGGCCGGAAGCCTGGTTGACGGAGGTAAAGCTGGAAATTGAAGGTAAGCCAGTTACGACACTAATAGACACAGGCAGTGAAGTATCAGTAGTAGCAGAACACGTATTAAATAAGTTAAGGGAAAGTAATAAAAATATTCCATCTTTGCCAGTTGCGGGGGTAACCATTGTAGGCATTACGGGTGTTAGAAGTAAAAGGGTGACCATACAAGTCCATTGAGTATAGTGATAAAGGGGGAGATTTATGAAAATACGTTCTTAGTAGTAAGGGGATTAAACTTAGAAGTAATATTGGGTAATGATTTTATGATCAGGAATAATGCAATAATCAATTTTAAAAACAGGGTCTTAGAACTAAATAATGAAGGTAAACAGATAACGGTTAATTTCGAGCGGGTGTTAGATACGGTGAAGATTTCGGGGATACGAGTTATGTGCCGGTTTCATTCAGAACCGGCGTTTGTATAAAATAAAAGTTCGATATATATATATATATAATTTATTAATGTCAGCCGCGAAATTGTTACGTGGCGCCGATCTGTGCTACCGTTTTGCCCCTCTGCATGCTGGCGCTGCCTGTTGAGGGAAACTAGTAATTAACTTGGCTGATCAGGCCCGCGTCTGGCATGTCGGAGTCAGTCAGTCGCCCGCTACAGAACCGAAAACAGTCTCTCTCCCCGGCAGCAGAGTTTTTCTAATTGTGGTTTTTGTCTTCTCTTTCATGGCGAAGTAAACGCCCATAGTCCTTCCGGTGAGTACATTAAATATATATTATTCATTTTGTTGTAAAAAGTTTAAATTAAAACCATATTTAACTTAGATGCGAACGGATGAAAGTTTTGAAGTATGCCTCGTAACCGCTAGCCGAATGTATAGCCATTGTTAAATATGTGATTTATTTAAATAAGAATACAGCCTAATACCTTGTATTTTGTAACTAGTAATTGTGTATGAAAAAGAGATGTAAGAAATTATGTAATTTTGTGGGGGGGACTTTGTTGGATTGTCTGTGTGAGCACGTGGCGTGGTGACCGGAAGTGGATGATCATTGTTAAGTATTTAGTTTATTTAAACATGTAAAATTACGTATTTTGCGAGACTTTGATGAATTGACTGTGCGAGCACATGGCCGTACGAACTTGCTACCTGTTGTAATAAGTTATAGTTGTATATGCCTGTGAGTGTGCTTTATAAATTGAGCTAAATCAAGTGAATTGAGGTCTGGTGTGTGAGATATTAATTTGAAATATAAAAGAGGAAATGTTGCGCCTATTTTTGATGAACATTGTTGAATTGGTCAGGGGAGGGCAGGTGTTAATACTGTTTATACACGCTTTGTATGTGACATGTGTGTGTTATGGTTTAGTGGTCAGTCAATTAATTATGAATCTTTAGGGTTCCCGATGTAGTCGGAAATCTGACTCCAGAATGGTGTAATTTCATCTTCACCATGAACTGAACTACATTACACTCTGGTTCCGCTGCTGCTGGAAGGGACCCCACTGTAAGGCATGACACTGTAACTCTGGACCAAAATGAGGTGATATTTAAACTTTTTTTACTTGCACCTGGCCTCTAGAGTAAACACTATGTTCTGTGCACTTAACATACACTTTGATTGATTTTTACACCGTTAGACTGTTTAATCGGTTGTGTGCCGGCTGGACAGTTTTAATGTAATCTGGGTTTAATAATACAGTTAGTACGAGAATAATTGTAGGCCCGCCCGCTGGATGTGCCCAGCGTGCATTAATTTTATGCTCTATAATGGGTGCAAAAGTTGTGGGGGGGGCAGTTTTTTTTAATTAAGTAGATGGGTGTTGTTTGTAAGATGTGCTGAACCGGCTGGTTTGGTTTCATTTTTATCACGGGATTTTTTGCACTTAATCACCTTATTTTCATACAAGGGCTGGGGTTTTTTTTTTATTCTGCTATCAGGTCTAGTTACTTTAAAAAATTTCACAAATCAGGGGGTAGGCACCTGTTGGTGCCATCTCATGCAAGCTTCCGACATGTTATCCTATGCAGGGTCAGGCATATGCTGGAACATGCCGGCGGCCGGGTCAATTCAGAATCTCTTTCAATTTATATATTGCGACAACACAAATTACTAAACTATTGGCGCATAGGATATGATAGTATGTGTATTTCAAATTACAAGTCTATATTGGAGGGTTTAAGATTATTTATTGCACAAAACACAAGTTATAGTTTATATGGTATATTTGATATGTACAGAATGTAATGTTTGATATAGAGTCTTTCTTTTAAAATGTTAAATAATGTTCATACGCAAGACGTGATACGTTACATAAGAAGACTCCCACGATGATGTTGTTGAAGAGAAGGGCCGGTCTTTGCGGTGTAGTTGGTTCGTCAGATGCGGCTTATAAATGACAGACGTTTCCCCAGAAATGTTTACAGCTGGGCTGGCGTCCTGTAACAGCTTGGCTGATGTCCTGTAACAGCTGGGCTGGTCCTATAACAGCTGGGCTGGGGTCCTATAACAGCTGGGCTGGTGTCCTGACAGCTGGGCTGGTCCTATACAGCTGGGCTGGTCCTATAACAGCTGGGCTGGTCCTATAACAGCTGGGCTGATGTCCTATAACAGCTGGGCTGGTGTCCTGCAATTCCCACGATGAATCTGACGCTTCGCACACACAACGGTACTACGGATCTTATGACTCGCAAAATTAATATAGAGTTTATGACCAAGTAATATCTCAGGTGACAGTGAGTTTAATCTAATAACGGTATATAGAACTTATACTACTCCAGCTTCTTCAAGTGTTCACGCGAATACGAAGGTCTACCGTGATCAGCAGACCACCCTATGAGGAAATCTTGCACTAGCACGGAAACGTCTTGATGGAACAACTTACTATTGCGTAACTATTAATGATACTGTCATTGCGGAAATCTCACACAGCGATACAGTTACACTCACTTATTACACACGTAGTACTACAATAATAATATCGTGTGTAAAGAGATAATATCAACTGTTATGCGTCACACGTGTTACTATCCCCGAAAAGTATTAACAGATCCTTGCAAGCGGTAGAATCTTGTACAAGGATTGTATGTACCGTTCGCGGTAGCAGCAGTGAAGAACTGCCTGTAATTATACGCACAATGCGTTAAAACAATACTGTGTGCAGGTATACTACACACACAGTTCTGAGTCTTCCCGTTTCACTAACGACGAATAGTTTTTACAACACCTTGCAAGCGGTAAAATCTTGTACAAGGAATGCACGTCCCGTTCGCGGTAGATGGTGTAGAAGAACTACCTGTGTAACGACAGGCTTAAGAAAATTTCCAACCACCACTCAGCATTCTATTGGTGGATGGAAGTCACATGGTTAGTACATCGTGACATGCACTTTTTATGCAGTAGAGTGCATTTACTTTGTAACAGCATGCATAGCGGTAATCAGACTACCCGTATCTCATGCATAACTGCCTACATACTAATATCATACATGAACGTAAACAATAGTCAGAAATGTATAGGGATTGTAGCACTACATATGTCTAAGTTCAGTTCAATGTCAAACACAATGATAAATACTTCACGCACCGCCCGGGAAACGTTTACCACTCGCGCACGCGCGCACATTTCCACAAACACAGTACAAGAATAACAATAAATAAATAATGCACAGTTTTAATAAACTAAACCCTTATCCTTACTAAATACAATTGATAACATAACCAAACTTAACCATCTACCAATATAACATGAATGTCCATTGTCTGTGTAATATATGTGAACTTGCCACCTATCATGATCCTGTGATTCGTTGCAGGATTAACCCCTTCCCGCATAAAAAAAAAATTTTTTTTTTTTAGTTAACTCACAAAAATAAAATTTTTTTTTTTTATATAACCAAAACACTTTCCTAATCCTGAAATAATAATAATACCCTCGAACTAAAATCAAATAAACATCCTCAATTAATACTAACATTTCCAAACTGTCACTTTGACAGAAGCACCAAATCAAAGACACGTGGTAACCTTAAAACCAAAACAAATACACATGTTCCTGACATCAGATAACAAAATTTTATGCAGGGTCACAAAGTACACAGACGGCATTCCTTATCTAAACTAGATTATTGTTCATTCACAGAGTCATCTTACATACAACATTTAAACCTGAACTGACATATTTACATAGCTACACATTCGTACCCCTATATCCTGACATTTATTTCTGAGTTTATGGATCCTTTGTATAATATTTCCTCAATGAGGAAGCATGGAATTTACCAATCGCACGGTTGGTATTTGGGTTGGTTAAGATAAATGTATTTTTCCCAACTTGTTCCGACAGGGTATACGGACCATTATACAGCCTAAAAAACTTCGCGGCTGTGTTGTCCTCCCTTCTACCAACATTTAATGCTCGTAAAAGCACACTCTCTCCAGTCTTGAACTTCACCAGTTTATGTTCCGCATTGAATTTTTCCGTGCGCTCCTCTGCGCACTTTTTAATGCATCTTCTAGCCTCGATTTTCTTTATCTCGACTGGTATAGGCATATTATGCGTCGCTATCCTTTCAATGTGCTTACCCCAGACCCGGCCTGGCATTTCTCCGGTTTGGAGTTCATTCGGAGTATACCCAGTAGTAGAATTATAATTTCCATTTATGGCTGATTCAAAAAATTCTAGGAATTCCGGCCACTTACTCTGGTTAGTATTACAGTACGTACGGAATAACCGTCCCAACTCCTTGTTGACCCGCTCGGCCAAGTTACCTTGCGGTCTCCGGATCGCTGTCAGGACCGTCTGAACACCGTGTTTCTCAAGCTCGGAGTGCCACTTGGTGTTCGTAAATTGCTTACCTTGATCTGAGAGTATCTTCCTTACGGGACCATTTTTCGGCATGTATCTATTTAGCATAATGTTTATGACTGCCGACGTTGTAGGTCTACCAAAAGCATACAGGCTAACATGTTTGGTAAAAGCATCCGTAACAACCACAAGGTTCTTCATTCCACGCGCCGCCCGAGGAAGTGGACCCAAAAAATCAATGTAGACAAGGTCATTTTTATTACGTGCAACAATGTTACCCATTTCAACCTGGGTATGTTGGTTCGGATATTTCGCTGTTTGGCAGATGTGGCATGTGCGGAGTATGGCCTTTATTTTCCTGGTCATATTTAGCCACACAAAATCCTCCCGCATTGCCAGGTAACATTTATAAGGCCCCACATGAACCAGACTCTCATGACACATCCAGGTGAGGTCTTCCACCATGGCGTCAGGCACCATAATCTTCCATCCGCCATTGATAATTTTATACACTACGTCTTTATATATTCTGTACTTAGGGTTTTCTTGTATCCGGATAGCGTCACAGATCCGCTTCAATTTTGTGTCCCGCTGCTGTTCCATACCAATATTTTTTAACTTATTTTTAAGACTGTCTTCTAATTTATATTTGACAGCTAGAATTTGAACTTCCTGGTTATTAGACGCATGACGTTCTTCCACCATTGGAGGGTATCGGCTTAACGTGTCAGCTGCTTTGTTCTCGCTTGCCTTACAGTACTTAATGGTAAAGTCGTACTCTTGGATGGCCATGATCCAACGGGATATGCGAGCGTTCGCCAACTTGCAGCGCAACATGAACGATAAGGCCTGGTTGTCCGAAAGGATTTCGAAGTGTTGTCCAACCAGGTAATAACGAAATTTGCTGATGCAGTACACAATAGCCAATATTTCTTTCTCCGATGTGAAATAGTTGCGTTCGGCCCCTTTTAGTGACCTACTGCTGTGCGCAATTATTTTGTGTTCACCCTTCTCATTCCGTTGGTAGAGTACCCCCCCAATGGCATAATCAGAAGCATCGCATTTCAGGACATATGTGCCCCTTTTCTCAGGATGGAACACGTGCAGGTTTCTACTATACAAATTTTTAGTCGCGTCGAATGCATGCTGATGACGCTCCTCCCATCTCCATTTAGTACTCTTACGAAGCAGTTCTAATAACGGCTCAATTGTCCCAGAATATTCTGGAGTAAAACGTCGGAAGTAACCAGTCAATCCAAGGAACGCTCTGATATCCCTGGGTTTTGTGGGTTTCGGGAACTCCATGATCGCACGTATTTTTTCCGGGTCCGTTGTTATACCTTCTGCTGAGATAATATGTCCAAAAAATTTAATTTGCGATTTCCCAAACTCGCACTTTTCAAGATTGAGAGTCAAGTTAGCGGCTTGCAATTTCTGAAATACAATCTTGAGATGTTCAAGATGTTCCTCAAATGATTTGGATATGACCAAAATATCATCAACAAATATGCTGACAAAGTCCTCCACGTCGGGTCCAAGAGCTAACTCCAAACATCTGACCATGGCCGCTAAACTTGTAACCAAACCAAAGGGAACTACTCTAAACTGATAGCATTTATTTCGATATAGAAATGCTGTGTATCTTCTTGACTCTTTGGCAAGGGGAATCTGCCAGAATCCACTTTTGAGATCAAGACGAGACATGTATTTAACACCTTGACATTTCATGAATAGGTTCTCCGCATTCGGAGCACAGTCGTAGCATTTTTTTGTAATAGAATTAAGATTTCTCATGTCGAGACACAATCGAATGTCGTTATTTTTCTTTTTAACAACAACCATAGGATTTAAAAAATTGCTATCAGTTCGTTCAATCACACCATTCTGAAGCATACTCTTAACTTCCGCATCAACCTGTTGTTGATAGTGAAGGGGGATGGGGTAAGTCTTCCGTACAAATTTATTTTCATCGGTGACTTTAATGTTGTGTTCATACACATTCGTGGTGGTAGGTTTGTTTGAAAACACAGATCCGAATTTATCAAGCATACTTTGCAGTTTATCTTGCTCACTGCTCGTTATCTGCCTGCTGTGAGTCCGCAGATTATGTGTTATCTTATCGGCAAGTTGAACAGCTGGGCGAGCTACAGTAATAGGTTCACAATCAGACCCCGTCTTACCCCTCCTGCATCCTAATCTGATATCGTGTTTACTATTATTAACAGTACATTTCAATATTTTATTTGGAAAATCAATGGTCGCGTGCAGTTTATTTAATGCATCCACTCCCAAAATAATATTATACACGAGTTTCTTGATAATAAGCACCGTGACTTCTATTTCCATTCCCTGAATGGATATTGTTATCATAGCTTGACGGTCAACCCTCTGACATTCACCCGTCGCTGATTTTATGATTTTGTGGGCTGCTGGCAGAATCGGGATTTTTTTAAAATGTTTCCTGTGCCTCTCTAGGAATCGCTCATCCATTAACGAGATTTCTGCGCCGCTGTCAAATAAAACCTCGCCGACACACCCGTTAATTTTCGCGTTGACAACGAGATCAGTGTCATTTTCAATACTAATACTTTTCTCATCTTCATTATTATTATTATTGCAAATTAAACTATCTCTAATTTCGGCAGGATATAGGCCGGACACCACAAATTTTCTCTTATAACTAACATCTTTCACATTTGATTTATTGAACTGCTTTTTATGGTTACAACGGGCTTTTGAAACTTCATTCCTACCTTTACGTGTATTAGTTGCTTTGTTGCACGGACTCACGCCGTGCAGCCTTACACGTTTTTTGCCTGCTCTATATCGGAATCCTCTTCCGCTACTACTGCTACTTTATTGGCATTAAATTTCTGATTGGTATTTCTATTAGATATTTTATGTTGTTGTTGTTGTTGCGACTGTGTTTGCTTGGTTTGAGTTTGATATTGAAAACTTTTACGCGGTGTTTCATTACTGTTACCATTGATATTCGGGTTGTCGATACCTTCCCATTTTGTAAGTAATATGAGTAGCTCGTCCCACGACTTAACTCCTTGCGTAAGGACGGCCACCTGTATACCGCGTCCAAAGTGGTGCGCAAGTTTACTTACCATGTCAGGTTCGGTTAAGTTAGGCTCAAGATACCTAGCTCTGGATATCAACTGCGTCACATATGCTTCTTTAGAACCTTTGGTATTGGAATATTTTCCAAACTCCAGCTGCGCACGGATCTTTCTCTGGATCTCCTCATTCCAGTATCTAGCTCTGAAATGTCTTACCAGGTCTTCAAACGTGTTGATTTTATCCTGGACAATACTAAACCACTCCGCAGCAGTACCCTTAAGTCGCCGCACTATGAAATTAATTCTATCAGCTTCACTTAAGTTATCACCAAATGCCTCCAGATCCCGCTGGCAAACCTGAATGAAATTCATGGGGTTTTCATTCTCCCGTCCATAAAATTTTAGCTGTGAATTGACGTCATCCAAAGTCTTATAGACATACGTGGTACAGTTTAGTGGTGACGAGGTAGTTTGCACCCGTGACATCTGATGTTGCAGCTCTTGAATCCGCAGGTCTTGTTCAGCCATTAATTCATTTATCGTGGATCTGTGTTGCACTACTTGCTCTTCCATACCCGAGAGTTTTGCTTCACACTCACTAAGTCGTGACTTATTAACTTCCAAATTCGCCTCTATATCAGCTTTCATAGCCTCCACGGTCTCGCTAATACGCTTTTCTGCCGCTTCTATCATTTGTTTGCTTTGTTTTGATTGCTCCTGCACGGCCGCATATATTCTTTTGTTTTCGTCATGGATCGATTTACTTCTTTTCTCGGCTTCTGCTGAAAGCTTCTGTATACTTACTTCCATCTTTTCTTCCATGGTTTTCATATTAGCTAATATGGCCGCTAAAGCATTCTCTATCCCTTTTGACTCCGCCATAGTGACCAAATTTCAGTTTAAAATTCAGTAAATTTAAATTTATTGATTTATACGCAAAGAAAGTTATTATTACTACAAGATTAGAACGTATTGTAACCAGTTTATATGCACACAGAAAGCAGTTCAAAACATCAACATGTAAATAAACCTTATCTAACACAATAACAACTAATAATCTACCTCCAATATACTGATAAAATCTGTTCATATACGATATACAAGAGAATATGCACAATTGATAAATTATATCCTCAGATTTTCATATGAACTATACACATACAATTATTACGTTAATTATAATTATACGTCGGATTTTACCAACAAATTTTTTTACTCATAGACAAATATATAATAGCGTAAAATTACCGCTATTTTACGAGCCCTACGTTGCTAAGCGCCAAAATATCTCTATGCGACAACACAAATTACTAAACTATTGGCGCATAGGATATGATAGTATGTGTATTTCAAATTACAAGTCTATATTGGAGGGTTTAAGATTATTTATTGCACAAAACACAAGTTATAGTTTATATGGTATATTTGGTATGTACAGAATGTAATGTTTGATATAGAGTCTTTCTTTTAAAATGTTAAATAATGTTCATACGCAAGACGTGATACGTTACATAAGAAGACTCCCACGATGATGTTGTTGAAGAGAAGGGCCGGTCTTTGCGGTGTAGTTGGTTCGTCAGATGCGGCTTATAAATGACAGACGTTTCCCCAGAAATGTTTACAGCTGGGCTGGCGTCCTGTAACAGCTTGGCTGATGTCCTGTAACAGCTGGGCTGGTCCTATAACAGCTGGGCTGGGGTCCTATAACAGCTGGGCTGGTGTCCTGACAGCTGGGCTGGTCCTATACAGCTGGGCTGGTCCTATAACAGCTGGGCTGGTCCTATAACAGCTGGGCTGATGTCCTATAACAGCTGGGCTGGTGTCCTGCAATTCCCACGATGAATCTGACGCTTCGCACACACAACGGTACTACGGATCTTATGACTCGCAAAATTAATATAGAGTTTATGACCAAGTAATATCTCAGGTGACAGTGAGTTTAATCTAATAACGGTATATAGAACTTATACTACTCCAGCTTCTTCAAGTGTTCACGCGAATACGAAGGTCTACCGCGATCAGCAGACCACCCTATGAGGAAATCTTGCACTAGCACGGAAACGTCTTGATGGAACAACTTACTATTGCGTAACTATTAATGATACTGTCACTGCGGAAATCTCACACAGCGATACAGTTACACTCACTTATTACACACGTAGTACTACAATAATAATATCGTGTGTAAAGAGATAATATCAACTGTTATGCGTCACACGTGTTACTATCCCCGAAAAGTCTTAACAGATCCTTGCAAGCGGTAGAATCTTGTACAAGGATTGTATGTACCGTTCGCGGTAGCAGCAGTGAAGAACTGCCTGTAATTATACGCACAATGCGTTAAAACAATACTGTGTGCAGGTATACTACACACACAGTTCTGAGTCTTCCCGTTTCACTAACGACGAATAGTTTTTACAACACCTTGCAAGCGGTAAAATCTTGTACAAGGAATGCACGTCCCGTTCGCGGTAGATGGCGTAGAAGAACTACCTGTGTAACGACAGGCTTAAGAAAATTTCCAACCACCACTCAGCATTCTATTGGTGGATGGAAGTCACATGGTTAGTACATCGTGACATGCACTTTTCATGCAGTAGAGTGCATTTACTTTGTAACAGCATGCATAGCGGTAATCAGACTACCCGTATCTCATGCATAACTGCCTACATACTAATATCATACATGAACGTAAACAATAGTCAGAAATGTATAGGGATTGTAGCACTACATATATCTAAGTTCAGTTCAATGTCAAACACAATGATAAATACTTCACGCACCGCCCGGGAAACGTTTACCACTCGCGCACGCGCGCACATTTCCACAAACACAGTACAAGAATAACAATAAATAAATAATGCACAGTTTTAATAAACTAAACCCTTATCCTTACTAAATACAATTGATAACATAACCAAACTTAACCATCTACCAATATAACATGAATGTCCATTGTCTGTGTAATATATGTGAACTTGCCCCACCTATCATGATCCTGTGATTCGTTGCAGGATTAACCCCTTCCCGCATAAAAAAAAAATTTTTTTTTTTTAGTTAACTCACAAAAATAAAAATTTTTTTTTTTATATAACCAAAACACTTTCCTAATCCTTAAATAATAATAATACCCTCGAACTAAAATCAAATAAACATCCTCAATTAATACTAACATTTCCAAACTGTCACTTTGACAGAAGCACCAAATCAAAGACACGTGGTAACCTTAAAACCAAAACAAATACACATGTTCCTGACATCAGATAACAAAATTTTATGCAGGGTCACAAAGTACACAGACGGCATTCCTTATCTAAACTAGATTATTGTTCATTCACAGAGGCATCTTACATACAACATTTAAACCTGAACTGACATATTTACATAGCTACACATTCGTACCCCTATATCCTGACATTTATTTCTGAGTTTATGGATCCTTTGTATAATATTTCCTCAATGAGGAAGCATGGAATTTACCAATCGCACGGTTGGTATTTGGGTTGGTTAAGATAAATGTATTTTTCCCAACTTGTTCCGACAGGGTATACGGACCATTATACAGCCTAAAAAACTTCGCGGCTGTGTTGTCCTCCCTTCTACCAACATTTAATGCTCGTAAAAGCACACTCTCTCCAGTCTTGAACTTCACCAGTTTATGTTCCGCATTGAATTTTTCCGTGCGCTCCTCTGCGCACTTTTTAATGCATCTTCTAGCCTCGATTTTCTTTATCTCGACTGGTATAGGCATATTATGCGTCGCTATCCTTTCAATGTGCTTACCCCAGACCCGGCCTGGCATTTCTCCGGTTTGGAGTTCATTCGGAGTATACCCAGTAGTAGAATTATAATTTCCATTTATGGCTGATTCAAAAAATTCTAGGAATTCCGGCCACTTACTCTGGTTAGTATTACAGTACGTACGGAATAACCGTCCCAACTCCTTGTTGACCCGCTCGGCCAAGTTACCTTGCGGTCTCCGGATCGCTGTCAGGACCGTCTGAACACCGTGTTTCTCAAGCTCGGAGTGCCACTTGGTGTTCGTAAATTGCTTACCTTGATCTGAGAGTATCTTCCTTACGGGACCATTTTTCGGCATGTATCTATTTAGCATAATGTTTATGACTGCCGACGTTGTAGGTCTACCAAAAGCATACAGGCTAACATGTTTGGTAAAAGCATCCGTAACAACCACAAGGTTCTTCATTCCACGCGCCGCCCGAGGAAGTGGACCCAAAAAATCAATGCAGACAAGGTCATTTTTATTACGTGCAACAATGTTACCCATTTCAACCTGGGTATGTTGGTTCGGATATTTCGCTGTTTGGCAGATGTGGCATGTGCGGAGTATGGCCTTTATTTTCCTGGTCATATTTAGCCACACAAAATCCTCCCGCATTGCCAGGTAACATTTATAAGGCCCCGCATGAACCAGACTCTCATGACACATCCAGGTGAGGTCTTCCACCATGGCGTCAGGCACCATAATCTTCCATCCGCCATTGATAATTTTATACACTACGTCTTTATATATTCTGTACTTAGGGTTTTCTTGTATCCGGATAGCGTCACAGATCCGCTTCAATTTTGTGTCCCGCTGCTGTTCCATACCAATATTTTTTAACTTATTTTTAAGACTGTCTTCTAATTTATATTTGACAGCTAGAATTTGAACTTCCTGGTTATTAGACGCATGACGTTCTTCCACCATTGGAGGGTATCGGCTTAACGTGTCAGCTGCTTTGTTCTCGCTTGCCTTACAGTACTTAATGGTAAAGTCGTACTCTTGGATGGCCATGATCCAACGGGATATGCGAGCGTTCGCCAACTTGCAGCGCAACATGAACGATAAGGCCTGGTTGTCCGAAAGGATTTCGAAGTGTTGTCCAACCAGGTAATAACGAAATTTGCTGATGCAGTACACAATAGCCAATATTTCTTTCTCCGATGTGAAATAGTTGCGTTCGGCCCCTTTTAGTGACCTACTGCTGTGCGCAATTATTTTGTGTTCACCCTTCTCATTCCGTTGGTAGAGTACCCCCCCAATGGCATAATCAGAAGCATCGCAATTCAGGACATATGTGCCCCTTTTCTCAGGATGGAACACGTGCAGGTTTCTACTATACAAATTTTTAGTCGCGTCGAATGCATGCTGATGACGCTCCTCCCATCTCCATTTAGTACTCTTACGAAGCAGTTCTAATAACGGCTCAATTGTCCCAGAATATTCTGGAGTAAAACGTCGGAAGTAACCAGTCAATCCAAGGAACGCTCTGATATCCCTGGGTTTTGTGGGTTTCGGGAACTCCATGATCGCACGTATTTTTTCCGGGTCCGTTGTTATACCTTCTGCTGAGATAATATGTCCAAAAAATTTAATTTGCGATTTCCCAAACTCGCACTTTTCAAGATTGAGAGTCAAGTTAGCGGCTTGCAATTTCTGAAATACAATCTTGAGATGTTCAAGATGTTCCTCAAATGATTTGGATATGACCAAAATATCATCAACAAATATGCTGACAAAGTCCTCCACGTCGGGTCCAAGAGCTAACTCCAAACATCTGACCATGGCCGCTAAACTTGTAACCAAACCAAAGGGAACTACTCTAAACTGATAGCATTTATTTCGATATAGAAATGCTGTGTATCTTCTTGACTCTTTGGCAAGGGGAATCTGTCAGAATCCACTTTTGAGATCAAGACGAGACATGTATTTAACACCTTGACATTTCATGAATAGGTTCTCCGCATTCGGAGCACAGTCGTAGCATTTTTTTGTAATAGAATTAAGATTTCTCATGTCGAGACACAATCGAATGTCGTTATTTTTCTTTTTAACAACAACCATAGGATTTAAAAAATTGCTATCAGTTCGTTCAATCACACCATTCTGAAGCATACTCTTAACTTCCGCATCAACCTGTTGTTGATAGTGAAGGGGGATGGGGTAAGTCTTCCGTACAAATTTATTTTCATCGGTGACTTGAATGTTGTGTTCATACACATTCGTGGTGGTAGGTTTGTTTGAAAACACAGATCCGAATTTATCAAGCATACTTTGCAGTTTATCTTGCTCACTGCTCGTTATCTGCCTTATGTGAGTCCGCAGATTATGTGTTATCTTATCGGCAAGTTGAACAGCTGGGCGAGCTACAGTAATAGGTTCACAATCAGACCCCGTCTTACCCCTCCTGCATCCTAATCTGATATCGTGTTTACTATTATTAACAGTACATTTCAATATTTTATTTGGAAAATCAATGGTCGCGTGCAGTTTATTTAATGCATCCACTCCCAAAATAATATTATACACGAGTTTCTTGATAATAAGCACCGTGACTTCTATTTCCATTCCCTGAATGGATATTGTTATCATAGCTTGACGGTCAACCCTCTGACATTCACCCGTCGCTGATTTTATGATTTTGTGGGCTGCTGGCAGAATCGGGATTTTTTAAAAATGTTTCCTGTGCCTCTCTAGGAATCGCTCATCCATTAACGAGATTTCTGCGCCGCTGTCAAATAAAACCTCGCCGACACACCCGTTAATTTTCGCGTTGACAACGAGATCAGTGTCATTTTCAATACTAATACTTTTCTCATCTTCATTATTATTATTATTGCAAATTAAACTATCTCTAATTTCGGCAGGATATAGGCCG
Organism: Magicicada septendecula; assembly: GCA_034769895.1. Taxonomy (NCBI): domain Eukaryota; kingdom Metazoa; phylum Arthropoda; class Insecta; order Hemiptera; family Cicadidae; genus Magicicada; species Magicicada septendecula. The sequence continues at coordinate 326,519,369 of CM068370.1, forward strand.
GACACCACAAATTTTCTCTTATAACTAACATCTTTCACATTTGATTTATTGAACTGCTTTTTATGGTTACAACGGGCTTTTGAAACTTCATTCCTACCTTTACGTGTATTAGTTGCTTTGTTGCACGGACTCACGCCGTGCAGCCTTACACGTTTTTTGCCTGCTCTATATCGGAATCCTCTTCCGCTACTACTGCTACTTTATTGGCATTAAATTTCTGATTGGTATTTCTATTAGATATTTTATGTTGTTGTTGTTGTTGCGACTGTGTTTGCTTGGTTTGAGTTTGATATTGAAAACTTTTACGCGGTGTTTCATTACTGTTACCATTGATATTCGGGTTGTCGATACCTTCCCATTTTGTAAGTAATATGAGTAGCTCGTCCCACGACTTAACTCCTTGCGTAAGGACGGCCACCTGTATACCGCGTCCAAAGTGGTGCGCAAGTTTACTTACCATGTCAGGTTCGGTTAAGTTAGGCTCAAGATACCTAGCTCTGGATATCAACTGCGTCACATATGCTTCTTTAGAACCTTTGGTATTGGAATATTTTCCAAACTCCAGCTGCGCACGGATCTTCCTCTGGATCTCCTCATTCCAGTATCTAGCTCTGAAATGTCTTACCAGGTCTTCAAACGTGTTGATTTTATCCTGGACAATACTAAACCACTCCGCAGCAGTACCCTTAAGTCGCCGCACTATGAAATTAATTCTATCAGCTTCACTTAAGTTATCACCAATTGCCTCCAGATCCCGCTGGCAAACCTGAATGAAATTCATGGGGTTTTCATTCTCCCGTCCATAAAATTTTAGCTGTGAATTGACGTCATCCAAAGTCTTATAGACATACGTGGTACAGTTTAGTGGTGACGAGGTAGTTTGCACCCGTGACATCTGATGTTGCAGCTCTTGAATCCGCAGGTCTTGTTCAGCCATTAATTCATTTATCGTGGATCTGTGTTGCACTACTTGCTCTTCCATACCCGAGAGTTTTGCTTCACACTCACTAAGTCGTGACTTATTAACTTCCAAATTCGCCTCTATATCAGCTTTCATAGCCTCCACGGTCTCGCTAATACGCTTTTCTGCCGCTTCTATCATTTGTTTGCTTTGTTTTGATTGCTCCTGCACGGCCGCATATATTCTTTTGTTTTCGTCATGGATCGATTTACTTCTTTTCTCGGCTTCTGCTGAAAGCTTCTGTATACTTACTTCCATCTTTTCTTCCATGGTTTTCATATTAGCTAATATGGCCGCTAAAGCATTCTCTATCCCTTTTGACTCCGCCATAGTGACCAAATTTCAGTTTAAAATTTAGTAAATTTAAATTTATTGATTTATACGCAAAGAAAGTTATTATTACTACAAGATTAGAACGTATTGTAACCAGTTTATATGCACACAGAAAGCAGTTCAAAACATCAACATGTAAATAAACCTTATCTAACACACAACAACTAATAATCTACCTCCAATATACTGATAAAATCTGTTCATATACGATATACAAGAGAATATGCACAATTGATAAATTATATCCTCAGATTTTCATATGAACTATACACATACAATTATTACGTTAATTATAATTATACGTCGGATTTTACCAACAAATTTTTTTACTCATAGAAAAATATATAATAGCGTAAAATTACCGCTATTTTACGAGCCCTACGTTGCTAAGCGCCAAAATATCTCTATGCGACAACACAAATTACTAAACTATTGGCGCATAGGATATGATAGTATGTGTATTTCAAATTACAAGTCTATATTGGAGGGTTTAAGATTATTTATTGCACAAAACACAAGTTATAGTTTATATGGTATATTTGGTATGTACAGAATGTAATGTTTGATATAGAGTCTTTCTTTTAAAATGTTAAATAATGTTCATACGCAAGACGTGATACGTTACATAAGAAGACTCCCACGATGATGTTGTTGAAGAGAAGGGCCGGTCTTTGCGGTGTAGTTGGTTCGTCAGATGCGGCTTATAAATGACAGACGTTTCCCCAGAAATGTTTACAGCTGGGCTGGCGTCCTGTAACAGCTTGGCTGATGTCCTGTAACAGCTGGGCTGGTCCTATAACAGCTGGGCTGGGGTCCTATAACAGCTGGGCTGGTGTCCTGACAGCTGGGCTGGTCCTATACAGCTGGGCTGGTCCTATAACAGCTGGGCTGGTCCTATAACAGCTGGGCTGATGTCCTATAACAGCTGGGCTGGTGTCCTGCAATTCCCACGATGAATCTGACGCTTCGCACACACAACGGTACTACGGATCTTATGACTCGCAAAATTAATATAGAGTTTATGACCAAGTAATATCTCAGGTGACAGTGAGTTTAATCTAATAACGGTATATAGAACTTATACTACTCCAGCTTCTTCAAGTGTTCACGCGAATACGAAGGTCTACCGCGATCAGCAGACCACCCTATGAGGAAATCTTGCACTAGCACGGAAACGTCTTGATGGAACAACTTACTATTGCGCAACTATTAATGATACTGTCACTGCGGAAATCTCACACAGCGATACAGTTACACTCACTTATTACACACGTAGTACTACAATATTAATATCGTGTGTAAAGAGATAATATCAACTGTTATGCGTCACACGTGTTACTATCCCCGAAAAGTCTTAACAGATCCTTGCAAGCGGTAGAATCTTGTACAAGGATTGTATGTACCGTTCGCGGTAGCAGCAGTGAAGAACTGCCTGTAATTATACGCACAATGCGTTAAAACAATACTGTGTGCAGGTATACTACACACACAGTTCTGAGTCTTCCCGTTTCACTAACGACGAATAGTTTTTACAACACCTTGCAAGCGGTAAAATCTTGTACAAGGAATGCACGTCCCGTTCGCGGTAGATGGCGTAGAAGAACTACCTGTGTAACGACAGGCTTAAGAAAATTTCCAACCACCACTCAGCATTCTATTGGTGGATGGAAGTCACATGGTTAGTACATCGTGATATGCACTTTTCATGCAGTAGAGTGCATTTACTTTGTAACAGCATGCATAGCGGTAATCAGACTACCCGTATCTCATGCATAACTGCCTACATACTAATATCATACATGAACGTAAACAATAGTCAGAAATGTATAGGGATTGTAGCACTACATATGTCTAAGTTCAGTTCAATGTCAAACACAATGATAAATACTTCACGCACCGCCCGGGAAACGTTTACCACTCGCGCACGCGCGCACATTTCCACAAACACAGTACAAGAATAACAATAAATAAATAATGCACAGTTTTAATAAACTAAACCCTTATCCTTACTAAATACAATTGATAACATAACCAAACTTAACCATCTACCAATATAACATGAATGTCCATTGTCTGTGTAATATATGTGAACTTGCCCCACCTATCATGATCCTGTGATTCGTTGCAGGATTAACCCCTTCCCGCATAAAAAAAAAATTTTTTTTTTTTAGTTAACTCACAAAAATAAAATTTTTTTTTTTTATATAACCAAAACACTTTCCTAATCCTTAAATAATAATAATACCCTCGAACTAAAATCAAATAAACATCCTCAATTAATACTAACATTTCCAAACTGTCACTTTGACAGAAGCACCAAATCAAAGACACGTGGTAACCTTAAAACCAAAACAAAATACACATGTTCCTGACATCAGATAACAAAATTTTATGCAGGGTCACAAAGTACACAGACGGCATTCCTTATCTAAACTAGATTATTGTTCATTCACAGAGTCATCTTACATACAACATTTAAACCTGAACTGACATATTTACATAGCTACACATTCGTACCCCTATATCCTGACATTTATTTCTGAGTTTATGGATCCTTTGTATAATATTTCCTCAATGAGGAAGCATGGAATTTACCAATCGCACGGTTGGTATTTGGGTTGGTTAAGATAAATGTATTTTTCCCAACTTGTTCCGACAGGGTATACGGACCATTATACAGCCTAAAAAACTTCGCGGCTGTGTTGTCCTCCCTTCTACCAACATTTAATGCTCGTAAAAGCACACTCTCTCCAGTCTTGAACTTCACCAGTTTATGTTCCGCATTGAATTTTTCCGTGCGCTCCTCTGCGCACTTTTTAATGCATCTTCTAGCCTCGATTTTCTTTATCTCGACTGGTATAGGCATATTATGCGTCGCTATCCTTTCAATGTGCTTACCCCAGACCCGGCCTGGCATTTCTCCGGTTTGGAGTTCATTCGGAGTATACCCAGTAGTAGAATTATAATTTCCATTTATGGCTGATTCAAAAAATTCTAGGAATTCCGGCCACTTACTCTGGTTAGTATTACAGTACGTACGGAATAACCGTCCCAACTCCTTGTTGACCCGCTCGGCCAAGTTACCTTGCGGTCTCCGGATCGCTGTCAGGACCGTCTGAACACCGTGTTTCTCAAGCTCGGAGTGCCACTTGGTGTTCGTAAATTGCTTACCTTGATCTGAGAGTATCTTCCTTACGGGACCATTTTTCGGCATGTATCTATTTAGCATAATGTTTATGACTGCCGACGTTGTAGGTCTACCAAAAGCATACAGGCTAACATGTTTGGTAAAAGCATCCGTAACAACCACAAGGTTCTTCATTCCACGCGCCGCCCGAGGAAGTGGACCCAAAAAATCAATGCAGACAAGGTCATTTTTATTACGTGCAACAATGTTACCCATTTCAACCTGGGTATGTTGGTTCGGATATTTCGCTGTTTGGCAGATGTGGCATGTGCGGAGTATGGCCTTTATTTTCCTGGTCATATTTAGCCACACAAAATCCTCCCGCATTGCCAGGTAACATTTCCAGACTCTCATGACACATCCAGGTGAGGTCTTCCACCATGGCGTCAGGCACCATAATCTTCCATCCGCCATTGATAATTTTATACACTACGTCTTTATATATTCTGTACTTAAGGTTTTCTTGTATCCGGATAGCGTCACAGATCCGCTTCAATTTTGTGTCCCGCTGCTGTTCCATACCAATATTTTTTAACTTATTTTTAAGACTGTCTTCTAATTTATATTTGACAGCTAGAATTTGAACTTCCTGGTTATTAGACGCATGACGTTCTTCCACCATTGGAGGGTATCGGCTTAACGTGTCAGCTGCTTTGTTCTCGCTTGCCTTACAGTACTTAATGGTAAAGTCGTACTCTTGGATGGCCATGATCCAACGGGATATGCGAGCGTTCGCCAACTTGCAGCGCAACATGAACGATAAGGCCTGGTTGTCCGAAAGGATTTCGAAGTGTTGTCCAACCAGGTAATAACGAAATTTGCTGATGCAGTACACAATAGCCAATATTTCTTTCTCCGATGTGAAATAGTTGCGTTCGGCCCCTTTTAGTGACCTACTGCTGTGCGCAATTATTTTGTGTTCACCCTTCTCATTCCGTTGGTAGAGTACCCCCCCAATGGCATAATCAGAAGCATCGCAATTCAGGACATATGTGCCCCTTTTCTCAGGATGGAACACGTGCAGGTTTCTACTATACAAATTTTTAGTCGCGTCGAATGCATGCTGATGACGCTCCTCCCATCTCCATTTAGTACTCTTACGAAGCAGTTCTAATAACGGCTCAATTGTCCCAGAATATTCTGGAGTAAAACGTCGGAAGTAACCAGTCAATCCAAGGAACGCTCTGATATCCCTGGGTTTTGTGGGTTTCGGGAACTCCATGATCGCACGTATTTTTTCCGGGTCCGTTGTTATACCTTCTGCTGAGATAATATGTCCAAAAAATTTAATTTGCGATTTCCCAAACTCGCACTTTTCAAGATTGAGAGTCAAGTTAGCGGCTTGCAATTTCTGAAATACAATCTTGAGATGTTCAAGATGTTCCTCAAATGATTTGGATATGACCAAAATATCATCAACAAATATGCTGACAAAGTCCTCCACGTCGGGTCCAAGAGCTAACTCCAAACATCTGACCATGGCCGCTAAACTTGTAACCAAACCAAAGGGAACTACTCTAAACTGATAGCATTTATTTCGATATAGAAATGCTGTGTATCTTCTTGACTCTTTGGCAAGGGGAATCTGTCAGAATCCACTTTTGAGATCAAGACGAGACATGTATTTAACACCTTGACATTTCATGAATAGGTTCTCCGCATTCGGAGCACAGTCGTAGCATTTTTTTGTAATAGAATTAAGATTTCTCATGTCGAGACACAATCGAATGTCGTTATTTTTCTTTTTAACAACAACCATAGGATTTAAAAAATTGCTATCAGTTCGTTCAATCACACCATTCTGAAGCATACTCTTAACTTCCGCATCAACCTGTTGTTGATAGTGAAGGGGGATGGGGTAAGTCTTCCGTACAAATTTATTTTCATCGGTGACTTGAATGTTGTGTTCATACACATTCGTGGTGGTAGGTTTGTTTGAAAACACAGATCCGAATTTATCAAGCATACTTTGCAGTTTATCTTGCTCACTGCTCGTTATCTGCCTTATGTGAGTCCGCAGATTATGTGTTATCTTATCGGCAAGTTGAACAGCTGGGCGAGCTACAGTAATAGGTTCACAATCAGACCCCGTCTTACCCCTCCTGCATCCTAATCTGATATCGTGTTTACTATTATTAACAGTACATTTCAATATTTTATTTGGAAAATCAATGGTCGCGTGCAGTTTATTTAATGCATCCACTCCCAAAATAATATTATACACGAGTTTCTTGATAATAAGCACCGTGACTTCTATTTCCATTCCCTGAATGGATATTGTTATCATAGCTTGACGGTCAACCCTCTGACATTCACCCGTCGCTGATTTTATGATTTTGTGGGCTGCTGGCAGAATCGGGATTTTTTAAAAATGTTTCCTGTGCCTCTCTAGGAATCGCTCATCCATTAACGAGATTTCTGCGCCGCTGTCAAATAAAACCTCGCCGACACACCCGTTAATTTTCGCGTTGACAACGAGATCAGTGTCATTTTCAATACTAATACTTTTCTCATCTTCATTATTATTATTATTGCAAATTAAACTATCTCTAATTTCGGCAGGATATAGGCCGGACACCACAAATTTTCTCTTATAACTAACATCTTTCACATTTGATTTATTGAACTGCTTTTTATGGTTACAACGGGCTTTTGAAACTTCATTCCTACCTTTACGTGTATTAGTTGCTTTGTTGCACGGACTCACGCCGTGCAGCCTTACACGTTTTTTGCCTGCTCTATATCGGAATCCTCTTCCGCTACTACTGCTACTTTATTGGCATTAAATTTCTGATTGGTATTTCTATTAGATATTTTATGTTGTTGTTGTTGTTGCGACTGTGTTTGCTTGGTTTGAGTTTGATATTGAAAACTTTTACGCGGTGTTTCATTACTGTTACCATTGATATTCGGGTTGTCGATACCTTCCCATTTTGTAAGTAATATGAGTAGCTCGTCCCACGACTTAACTCCTTGCGTAAGGACGGCCACCTGTATACCGCGTCCAAAGTGGTGCGCAAGTTTACTTACCATGTCAGGTTCGGTTAAGTTAGGCTCAAGATACCTAGCTCTGGATATCAACTGCGTCACATATGCTTCTTTAGAACCTTTGGTATTGGAATATTTTCCAAACTCCAGCTGCGCACGGATCTTCCTCTGGATCTCCTCATTCCAGTATCTAGCTCTGAAATGTCTTACCAGGTCTTCAAACGTGTTGATTTTATCCTGGACAATACTAAACCACTCCGCAGCAGTACCCTTAAGTCGCCGCACTATGAAATTAATTCTATCAGCTTCACTTAAGTTATCACCAATTGCCTCCAGATCCCGCTGGCAAACCTGAATGAAATTCATGGGGTTTTCATTCTCCCGTCCATAAAATTTTAGCTGTGAATTGACGTCATCCAAAGTCTTATAGACATACGTGGTACAGTTTAGTGGTGACGAGGTAGTTTGCACCCGTGACATCTGATGTTGCAGCTCTTGAATCCGCAGGTCTTGTTCAGCCATTAATTCATTTATCGTGGATCTGTGTTGCACTACTTGCTCTTCCATACCCGAGAGTTTTGCTTCACACTCACTAAGTCGTGACTTATTAACTTCCAAATTCGCCTCTATATCAGCTTTCATAGCCTCCACGGTCTCGCTAATACGCTTTTCTGCCGCTTCTATCATTTGTTTGCTTTGTTTTGATTGCTCCTGCACGGCCGCATATATTCTTTTGTTTTCGTCATGGATCGATTTACTTCTTTTCTCGGCTTCTGCTGAAAGCTTCTGTATACTTACTTCCATCTTTTCTTCCATGGTTTTCATATTAGCTAATATGGCCGCTAAAGCATTCTCTATCCCTTTTGACTCCGCCATAGTGACCAAATTTCAGTTTAAAATTTAGTAAATTTAAATTTATTGATTTATACGCAAAGAAAGTTATTATTACTACAAGATTAGAACGTATTGTAACCAGTTTATATGCACACAGAAAGCAGTTCAAAACATCAACATGTAAATAAACCTTATCTAACACACAACAACTAATAATCTACCTCCAATATACTGATAAAATCTGTTCATATACGATATACAAGAGAATATGCACAATTGATAAATTATATCCTCAGATTTTCATATGAACTATACACATACAATTATTACGTTAATTATAATTATACGTCGGATTTTACCAACAAATTTTTTTACTCATAGAAAAATATATAATAGCGTAAAATTACCGCTATTTTACGAGCCCTACGTTGCTAAGCGCCAAAATATCTCTATGCGACAACACAAATTACTAAACTATTGGCGCATAGGATATGATAGTATGTGTATTTCAAATTACAAGTCTATATTGGAGGGTTTAAGATTATTTATTGCACAAAACACAAGTTATAGTTTATATGGTATATTTGGTATGTACAGAATGTAATGTTTGATATAGAGTCTTTCTTTTAAAATGTTAAATAATGTTCATACGCAAGACGTGATACGTTACATAAGAAGACTCCCACGATGATGTTGTTGAAGAGAAGGGCCGGTCTTTGCGGTGTAGTTGGTTCGTCAGATGCGGCTTATAAATGACAGACGTTTCCCCAGAAATGTTTACAGCTGGGCTGGCGTCCTGTAACAGCTTGGCTGATGTCCTGTAACAGCTGGGCTGGTCCTATAACAGCTGGGCTGGGGTCCTATAACAGCTGGGCTGGTGTCCTGACAGCTGGGCTGGTCCTATACAGCTGGGCTGGTCCTATAACAGCTGGGCTGGTCCTATAACAGCTGGGCTGATGTCCTATAACAGCTGGGCTGGTGTCCTGCAATTCCCACGATGAATCTGACGCTTCGCACACACAACGGTACTACGGATCTTATGACTCGCAAAATTAATATAGAGTTTATGACCAAGTAATATCTCAGGTGACAGTGAGTTTAATCTAATAACGGTATATAGAACTTATACTACTCCAGCTTCTTCAAGTGTTCACGCGAATACGAAGGTCTACCGCGATCAGCAGACCACCCTATGAGGAAATCTTGCACTAGCACGGAAACGTCTTGATGGAACAACTTACTATTGCGCAACTATTAATGATACTGTCACTGCGGAAATCTCACACAGCGATACAGTTACACTCACTTATTACACACGTAGTACTACAATATTAATATCGTGTGTAAAGAGATAATATCAACTGTTATGCGTCACACGTGTTACTATCCCCGAAAAGTCTTAACAGATCCTTGCAAGCGGTAGAATCTTGTACAAGGATTGTATGTACCGTTCGCGGTAGCAGCAGTGAAGAACTGCCTGTAATTATACGCACAATGCGTTAAAACAATACTGTGTGCAGGTATACTACACACACAGTTCTGAGTCTTCCCGTTTCACTAACGACGAATAGTTTTTACAACACCTTGCAAGCGGTAAAATCTTGTACAAGGAATGCACGTCCCGTTCGCGGTAGATGGCGTAGAAGAACTACCTGTGTAACGACAGGCTTAAGAAAATTTCCAACCACCACTCAGCATTCTATTGGTGGATGGAAGTCACATGGTTAGTACATCGTGACATGCACTTTTCATGCAGTAGAGTGCATTTACTTTGTAACAGCATGCATAGCGGTAATCAGACTACCCGTATCTCATGCATAACTGCCTACATACTAATATCATACATGAACGTAAACAATAGTCAGAAATGTATAGGGATTGTAGCACTACATATGTCTAAGTTCAGTTCAATGTCAAACACAATGATAAATACTTCACGCACCGCCCGGGAAACGTTTACCACTCGCGCACGCGCGCACATTTCCACAAACACAGTACAAGAATAACAATAAATAAATAATGCACAGTTTTAATAAACTAAACCCTTATCCTTACTAAATACAATTGATAACATAACCAAACTTAACCATCTACCAATATAACATGAATGTCCATTGTCTGTGTAATATATGTGAACTTGCCCCACCTATCATGATCCTGTGATTCGTTGCAGGATTAACCCCTTCCCGCATAAAAAAAAAATTTTTTTTTTTTAGTTAACTCACAAAAATAAAATTTTTTTTTTTTATATAACCAAAACACTTTCCTAATCCTTAAATAATAATAATACCCTCGAACTAAAATCAAATAAACATCCTCAATTAATACTAACATTTCCAAACTGTCACTTTGACAGAAGCACCAAATCAAAGACACGTGGTAACCTTAAAACCAAAACAAAATACACATGTTCCTGACATCAGATAACAAAATTTTATGCAGGGTCACAAAGTACACAGACGGCATTCCTTATCTAAACTAGATTATTGTTCATTCACAGAGTCATCTTACATACAACATTTAAACCTGAACTGACATATTTACATAGCTACACATTCGTACCCCTATATCCTGACATTTATTTCTGAGTTTATGGATCCTTTGTATAATATTTCCTCAATGAGGAAGCATGGAATTTACCAATCGCACGGTTGGTATTTGGGTTGGTTAAGATAAATGTATTTTTCCCAACTTGTTCCGACAGGGTATACGGACCATTATACAGCCTAAAAAACTTCGCGGCTGTGTTGTCCTCCCTTCTACCAACATTTAATGCTCGTAAAAGCACACTCTCTCCAGTCTTGAACTTCACCAGTTTATGTTCCGCATTGAATTTTTCCGTGCGCTCCTCTGCGCACTTTTTAATGCATCTTCTAGCCTCGATTTTCTTTATCTCGACTGGTATAGGCATATTATGCGTCGCTATCCTTTCAATGTGCTTACCCCAGACCCGGCCTGGCATTTCTCCGGTTTGGAGTTCATTCGGAGTATACCCAGTAGTAGAATTATAATTTCCATTTATGGCTGATTCAAAAAATTCTAGGAATTCCGGCCACTTACTCTGGTTAGTATTACAGTACGTACGGAATAACCGTCCCAACTCCTTGTTGACCCGCTCGGCCAAGTTACCTTGCGGTCTCCGGATCGCTGTCAGGACCGTCTGAACACCGTGTTTCTCAAGCTCGGAGTGCCACTTGGTGTTCGTAAATTGCTTACCTTGATCTGAGAGTATCTTCCTTACGGGACCATTTTTCGGCATGTATCTATTTAGCATAATGTTTATGACTGCCGACGTTGTAGGTCTACCAAAAGCATACAGGCTAACATGTTTGGTAAAAGCATCCGTAACAACCACAAGGTTCTTCATTCCACGCGCCGCCCGAGGAAGTGGACCCAAAAAATCAATGCAGACAAGGTCATTTTTATTACGTGCAACAATGTTACCCATTTCAACCTGGGTATGTTGGTTCGGATATTTCGCTGTTTGGCAGATGTGGCATGTGCGGAGTATGGCCTTTATTTTCCTGGTCATATTTAGCCACACAAAATCCTCCCGCATTGCCAGGTAACATTTATAAGGCCCCGCATGAACCAGACTCTCATGACACATCCAGGTGAGGTCTTCCACCATGGCGTCAGGCACCATAATCTTCCATCCGCCATTGATAATTTTATACACTACGTCTTTATATATTCTGTACTTAAGGTTTTCTTGTATCCGGATAGCGTCACAGATCCGCTTCAATTTTGTGTCCTGCTGCTGTTCATACCAATATTTTTTAACTTATTTTTAAGACTGTCTTCTAATTTATATTTGACAGCTAGAATTTGAACTTCCTGGTTATTAGACGCATGACGTTCTTCCACCATTGGAGGGTATCGGCTTAACGTGTCAGCTGCTTTGTTCTCGCTTGCCTTACAGTACTTAATGGTAAAGTCGTACTCTTGGATGGCCATGATCCAACGGGATATGCGAGCGTTCGCCAACTTGCAGCGCAACATGAACGATAAGGCCTGGTTGTCCGAAAGGATTTCGAAGTGTTGTCCAACCAGGTAATAACGAAATTTGCTGATGCAGTACACAATAGCCAATATTTCTTTCTCCGATGTGAAATAGTTGCGTTCGGCCCCTTTTAGTGACCTACTGCTGTGCGCAATTATTTTGTGTTCACCCTTCTCATTCCGTTGGTAGAGTACCCCCCCAATGGCATAATCAGAAGCATCGCAATTCAGGACATATGTGCCCCTTTTCTCAGGATGGAACACGTGCAGGTTTCTACTATACAAATTTTTAGTCGCGTCGAATGCATGCTGATGACGCTCCTCCCATCTCCATTTAGTACTCTTACGAAGCAGTTCTAATAACGGCTCAATTGTCCCAGAATATTCTGGAGTAAAACGTCGGAAGTAACCAGTCAATCCAAGGAACGCTCTGATATCCCTGGGTTTTGTGGGTTTCGGGAACTCCATGATCGCACGTATTTTTTCCGGGTCCGTTGTTATACCTTCTGCTGAGATAATATGTCCAAAAAATTTAATTTGCGATTTCCCAAACTCGCACTTTTCAAGATTGAGAGTCAAGTTAGCGGCTTGCAATTTCTGAAATACAATCTTGAGATGTTCAAGATGTTCCTCAAATGATTTGGATATGACCAAAATATCATCAACAAATATGCTGACAAAGTCCTCCACGTCGGGTCCAAGAGCTAACTCCAAACATCTGACCATGGCCGCTAAACTTGTAACCAAACCAAAGGGAACTACTCTAAACTGATAGCATTTATTTCGATATAGAAATGCTGTGTATCTTCTTGACTCTTTGGCAAGGGGAATCTGCCAGAATCCACTTTTGAGATCAAGACGAGACATGTATTTAACACCTTGACATTTCATGAATAGGTTCTCCGCATTCGGAGCACAGTCGTAGCATTTTTTTGTAATAGAATTAAGATTTCTCATGTCGAGACACAATCGAATGTCGTTATTTTTCTTTTTAACAACAACCATAGGATTTAAAAAATTGCTATCAGTTCGTTCAATCACACCATTCTGAAGCATACTCTTAACTTCCGCATCAACCTGTTGTTGATAGTGAAGGGGGATGGGGTAAGTCTTCCGTACAAATTTATTTTCATCGGTGACTTGAATGTTGTGTTCATACACATTCGTGGTGGTAGGTTTGTTTGAAAACACAGATCCGAATTTATCAAGCATACTTTGCAGTTTATCTTGCTCACTGCTCGTTATCTGCCTGCTGTGAGTCCGCAGATTATGTGTTATCTTATCGGCAAGTTGAACAGCTGGGCGAGCTACAGTAATAGGTTCACAATCAGACCCCGTCTTACCCCTCCTGCATCCTAATCTGATATCGTGTTTACTATTATTAACAGTACATTTCAATATTTTATTTGGAAAATCAATGGTCGCGTGCAGTTTATTTAATGCATCCACTCCCAAAATAATATTATACACGAGTTTCTTGATAATAAGCACCGTGACTTCTATTTCCATTCCCTGAATGGATATTGTTATCATAGCTTGACGGTCAACCCTCTGACATTCACCCGTCGCTGATTTTATGATTTTGTGGGCTGCTGGCAGAATCGGGATTTTTTAAAAATGTTTCCTGTGCCTCTCTAGGAATCGCTCATCCATTAACGAGATTTCTGCGCCGCTGTCAAATAAAACCTCGCCGACACACCCGTTAATTTTCGCGTTGACAACGAGATCAGTGTCATTTTCAATACTAATACTTTTCTCATCTTCATTATTATTATTATTGCAAATTAAACTATCTCTAATTTCGGCAGGATATAGGCCGGACACCACAAATTTTCTCTTATAACTAACATCTTTCACATTTGATTTATTGAACTGCTTTTTATGGTTACAACGGGCTTTTGAAACTTCATTCCTACCTTTACGTGTATTAGTTGCTTTGTTGCACGGACTCACGCCGTGCAGCCTTACACGTTTTTTGCCTGCTCTATATCGGAATCCTCTTCCGCTACTACTGCTACTTTATTGGCATTAAATTTCTGATTGGTATTTCTATTAGATATTTTATGTTGTTGTTGTTGTTGCGACTGTGTTTGCTTGGTTTGAGTTTGATATTGAAAACTTTTACGCGGTGTTTCATTACTGTTACCATTGATATTCGGGTTGTCGATACCTTCCCATTTTGTAAGTAATATGAGTAGCTCGTCCCACGACTTAACTCCTTGCGTAAGGACGGCCACCTGTATACCGCGTCCAAAGTGGTGCGCAAGTTTACTTACCATGTCAGGTTCGGTTAAGTTAGGCTCAAGATACCTAGCTCTGGATATCAACTGCGTCACATATGCTTCTTTAGAACCTTTGGTATTGGAATATTTTCCAAACTCCAGCTGCGCACGGATCTTCCTCTGGATCTCCTCATTCCAGTATCTAGCTCTGAAATGTCTTACCAGGTCTTCAAACGTGTTGATTTTATCCTGGACAATACTAAACCACTCCGCAGCAGTACCCTTAAGTCGCCGCACTATGAAATTAATTCTATCAGCTTCACTTAAGTTATCACCAATTGCCTCCAGATCCCGCTGGCAAACCTGAATGAAATTCATGGGGTTTTCATTCTCCCGTCCATAAAATTTTAGCTGTGAATTGACGTCATCCAAAGTCTTATAGACATACGTGGTACAGTTTAGTGGTGACGAGGTAGTTTGCACCCGTGACATCTGATGTTGCAGCTCTTGAATCCGCAGGTCTTGTTCAGCCATTAATTCATTTATCGTGGATCTGTGTTGCACTACTTGCTCTTCCATACCCGAGAGTTTTGCTTCACACTCACTAAGTCGTGACTTATTAACTTCCAAATTCGCCTCTATATCAGCTTTCATAGCCTCCACGGTCTCGCTAATACGCTTTTCTGCCGCTTCTATCATTTGTTTGCTTTGTTTTGATTGCTCCTGCACGGCCGCATATATTCTTTTGTTTTCGTCATGGATCGATTTACTTCTTTTCTCGGCTTCTGCTGAAAGCTTCTGTATACTTACTTCCATCTTTTCTTCCATGGTTTTCATATTAGCTAATATGGCCGCTAAAGCATTCTCTATCCCTTTTGACTCCGCCATAGTGACCAAATTTCAGTTTAAAATTTAGTAAATTTAAATTTATTGATTTATACGCAAAGAAAGTTATTATTACTACAAGATTAGAACGTATTGTAACCAGTTTATATGCACACAGAAAGCAGTTCAAAACATCAACATGTAAATAAACCTTATCTAACACACAACAACTAATAATCTACCTCCAATATACTGATAAAATCTGTTCATATACGATATACAAGAGAATATGCACAATTGATAAATTATATCCTCAGCTTTTCATATGAACTATACACATACAATTATTACGTTAATTATAATTATACGTCGGATTTTACCAACAAATTTTTTTACTCATAGAAAAATATATAATAGCGTAAAATTACCGCTATTTTACGAGCCCTACGTTGCTAAGCGCCAAAATATCTCTATGCGACAACACAAATTACTAAACTATTGGCGCATAGGATATGATAGTATGTGTATTTCAAATTACAAGTCTATATTGGAGGGTTTAAGATTATTTATTGCACAAAACACAAGTTATAGTTTATATGGTATATTTGGTATGTACAGAATGTAATGTTTGATATAGAGTCTTTCTTTTAAAATGTTAAATAATGTTCATACGCAAGACGTGATACGTTACATAAGAAGACTCCCACGATGATGTTGTTGAAGAGAAGGGCCGGTCTTTGCGGTGTAGTTGGTTCGTCAGATGCGGCTTATAAATGACAGACGTTTCCCCAGAAATGTTTACAGCTGGGCTGGCGTCCTGTAACAGCTTGGCTGATGTCCTGTAACAGCTGGGCTGGTCCTATAACAGCTGGGCTGGGGTCCTATAACAGCTGGGCTGGTGTCCTGACAGCTGGGCTGGTCCTATACAGCTGGGCTGGTCCTATAACAGCTGGGCTGGTCCTATAACAGCTGGGCTGATGTCCTATAACAGCTGGGCTGGTGTCCTGCAATTCCCACGATGAATCTGACGCTTCGCACACACAACGGTACTACGGATCTTATGACTCGCAAAATTAATATAGAGTTTATGACCAAGTAATATCTCAGGTGACAGTGAGTTTAATCTAATAACGGTATATAGAACTTATACCACTCCAGCTTCTTCAAGTGTTCACGCGAATACGAAGGTCTACCGCGATCAGCAGACCACCCTATGAGGAAATCTTGCACTAGCACGGAAACGTCTTGATGGAACAACTTACTATTGCGTAACTATTAATGATACTGTCACTGCGGAAATCTCACACAGCGATACAGTTACACTCACTTATTACACACGTAGTACTACAATATTAATATCGTGTGTAAAGAGATAATATCAACTGTTATGCGTCACACGTGTTACTATCCCCGAAAAGTCTTAACAGATCCTTGCAAGCGGTAGAATCTTGTACAAGGATTGTATGTACCGTTCGCGGTAGCAGCAGTGAAGAACTGCCTGTAATTATACGCACAATGCGTTAAAACAATACTGTGTGCAGGTATACTACACACACAGTTCTGAGTCTTCCCGTTTCACTAACGACGAATAGTTTTCACAACACCTTGCAAGCGGTAAAATCTTGTACAAGGAGTGCACGTCCCGTTCGCGGTAGATGGCGTAGAAGAACTACCTGTGTAACGACAGGCTTAAGAAAATTTCCAACCACCACTCAGCATTCTATTGGTGGATGGAAGTCACATGGTTAGTACATCGTGACATGCACTTTTCATGCAGTAGAGTGCATTTACTTTGTAACAGCATGCATAGCGGTAATCAGACTACCCGTATCTCATGCATAACTGCCTACATACTAATATCATACATGAACGTAAACAATAGTCAGAAATGTATAGGGATTGTAGCACTACATATGTCTAAGTTCAGTTCAATGTCAAACACAATGATAAATACTTCACGCACCGCCCGGGAAACGTTTACCACTCGCGCACGCGCGCACATTTCCACAAACACAGTACAAGAATAACAATAAATAAATAATGCACAGTTTTAATAAACTAAACCCTTATCCTTACTAAATACAATTGATAACATAACCAAACTTAACCATCTACCAATATAACATGAATGTCCATTGTCTGTGTAATATATGTGAACTTGCCCCACCTATCATGATCCTGTGATTCGTTGCAATATATATATATATATATTTATAAAATTAAAATTTTAGAATTTTTATAAAATTATACAGGCTGTACTGACACTTCAATTCATGATTGTATTTTCTTGCTGTTATGTTCAAATCAGATTTTTTTTAAAATTTTATATTTTTATAAAATTAAAGATTCTACAATTTTTATAAAATTTATACAGGCTGTGATGACACATTAACTTTGTAATTGTATTTTGCTATCCTGGGTCAAACCAGATTTTTCTTAGAATTATAAATTGTAATTTGGCAAAATTATACAGGCTGTACTGACACTTCAATTCATGATTGTATTTTCTTGCTGTTATGTTCAAATCAGATTTTCTTTAAAATTTTATATTTTTATAAAATTAAAGATTCTACAATTTTTATAAAATTTATACAGGCTGTACTGGCACCTTAAGTTTATAATTGTAGTTTCTTGTATTATGACAAGTCCAGATTTGCTTTATCTTTATGTATGTATTTGATAAAAATATGCAGGCGGGGCGCCAGGCTTTATAATTGTAATTTGTCTGTAATTATGTGATGTATAGGTATATATGTTAGATTATGTGTTTGAATTATGTGTTAAAATAATGAATAAGATTGATATATATATATATATATATATGTTGTTGAATTATGTGAAGGAATGATATTTACATGTTATAGTTGAAATTGTTTTATTGAAATATTCAATTGATATTGAAATTTTTCTGGATTATGATGTACATATTATCCTATGCAGGGTCAGGCATATGCTGGAACATGCCGGCGGCCGGGTCAATTCAGAATCTCTTTTAATTTATATATATATAAAATTAAAATTTTACAATTTTTATAAAATTATACATGCTGTACTGACACTTCAATTCATGATTGTATTTTCTTGCTGTTATGTTCAAATCAGATTTTCTTTAAAATTTTATATTTTTATAAAATTAAAGATTCTACAATTTTTATAAAATTTATACAGGCTGTACTGGCATCTTAAGTTTATAATTGTAGTTTCTTGTATTATGGCAAGTCCAGATTTGCTCTACCTTTATGTATGTATTTGATAAAAATATGCAGGCGGGGCGTCAGGCTTTATAATTGTAATTTGTCTGTAATTATGTGATGTATAGGTATATATGTTAGATTATGTGTTTGATTATGTGTTAAAATAATGAAAAAGATTGATATATATATATATATATATATGTTGTTGAATTATGTGAAGGAAAGATATTTACATGTTATAATTGAAATTGTTTTATTGAAATATTCAATTGATATTGAAATTTTTCTAGATTATGATGTATTAAACAAACAATGGGAAATTTTAGAATTATAATTAATATATATATATATATTATAACTTATCGTATCTGGGAAGGTATAATAATGTTTAAATACGCTCCACGTTGGAAACGCCAATTTATAACTTAACCCTTACGTCATCTCTTTATTTAGTATATATAATATTTGTTTTGTTGTTATTAAAATTTATGTATTAAGTGTGTAATTCTAATTTTCTCATTCAAGCCTAGCCCGCGTTTGAAGAGAAGAGAGGGAATCCTTATCTGTTTCTCGTTCTCTTTAATTCAACAGCGATCCGCGAGGTAGCGCTGTGGTTCACAGACTGCTGAAAATTGTAGGTTAGTTATCCGCGTACAATAATTCCTACGTTACCCTCTCTACATAAATTATAACCTGTTCATACTGCACTAAATATTATATAAATGATAAGATGTCGTTCAATTCAGAAATGATTCTTTATTATGATTTTTGTATTTCTTGACAACAAAGTTCTTCCTTTACGGAGATATAAAAGTCGATCGTATTAGAAGTAATCGATTATCGATCTGATTCAGGGTTATATATTATTTTAATTATTATTGTATTTCTTTAAACACAGGGTGTGAAGGTTCTTTCAACTATTAGTAAGGTCAGAAAATGCATAAATAGGATTACAAGGTATCACAATATAGTACTAATTTCTTATTAAATATTATTTAAAATAAGTGGAGTTTTACCGTCCACTGGACATCGTTACTTGGAAAGGCCGTGTACAGCTAACCTCGTCGCAGTGTTTGGTCAATAACGGAATACAGATGAATTAATCCTCGCCAGTCTTCACTCCAAGTTCGAAATAAAAGTTGAAGTCTTGGTCCTGGGATGATGCAGAAATGCCGCTCCTTTTGTTCACCAATGTCCGATTCTTGTGGTTACGTGTTTCAATGTATTTCGTGTCCAACTACGCTTTTTCTATTGAATTGTGGTAGATGACGTTCAAGTATAATTTGGTGTTTCGTTCTCGTTCTTTATAATACTGGATTATATAACTCTATCCAGGTAGTTATTTCTTTGCATAGGATTATTAATTAAGTTAATGATTACTCATTATATTGAGTTTTATTGGTAGAGTTCTTCCTTTAGATTTTTCGTCAATTTTGATGTACAGGTTTATTATTATTCGGTTATATCAGACTGTCGAATGTCAGTGAACCATATTATGGTTATTTATTACTTAATTTGATTCACAATTGTATTGTTTTAATTTAATTTGATCAATCATTTTCTGAGTGCATTAAACTAATCCGTCTTCGTTCATGGATAATATTTCAATAATCGAATCAACAAATTTTATATCTCTCGTCGCCCTTGACAACCATCCTGTCTTCTCTTATTGGACATTATATATAATACTATAACCATTATCGTACAATGTTCTTACGCTCATTAAAATAATCCTTTACTAAATTTAAATTATATCCTATTATACTTTTACATATTGTTTGTTACTAAATTTTATACATTTTGCTGTCGTTTCCTCTTAATCTACTTACTCTTACAAGTATTATTATTCTGTTACAAAATATTACCTTTCGGTATCATTGCACTATTGCATTTTGAGATTTTATTTAAATTGAATTTATTTATCTGCTATCAGCAATTATTATTAACTTCTCCTAACTCATTATATTCTATTTAGTATTTTTTACAAATTTCTTTACCTAACCTTCCTGACCTGACTTACTATACAATGTTACTGGTTTTAGGCCTATCATTACATTTTTACCTACTTCTGATTTTAATTTGTTACTACTTGCATTATTATAGAATCCTTCATTTGTTTATTATATGATTACACTAAACCCTTTTGTATCTCATTAACAATTATAGCCTTTCTGGCCAAGTTTACAATTATAATCTGCATACTAACTAAGTACCTGTATACAAACATTTAAATATATAAAGTTTAACAACAGCTCTATAATGATATATTGATAACACAAAACATGAAATTAATATCAGTTAATTGATATTCTTTTAAAAGAATTACTCCACTTGCTACACACAAAAAACAACATAACTATCATGATAATAATACAACATGATACAACGTAATAACAGGTACATTTTTATGAAATAAATCATGCACTAATTAATCATTCTCCTCTCATTTAAATCATCAATTATTATAAAACTGTCTAAGTTAGGTTTTATATTCGTCTATCGTTTACACCTTTTCACTGAACACTGAAGTTTGTATTTATAAACATTCTCAATTTTTTCTTTCTACCTTGTATTCTTATTGTGGGATCATTCATTTATTCATTAATGGGTTGTGTTTCTGACCTTTTACTAGCATGGATAATTATTATTTTTATTTTTATTTTAAAACTTATAAACTTATTTATGTAACGTAGGGGACCATATTTTCGTTACGTTATATATGCTTCCCCTCCAAAAGAAGTTTAGTTTACCTGAATATAATTTGGGTCAAAATAAACTTATATTTTTTTCATGACTTGGAATACCTTCCTTTTATTCATTGTATAGTTTTAATGGTAATTGATTGGATTTCTGAATGTAACATTTTTGACTAGTATTCACTTTTCTCTATAGGACGAAAATTCATTAATGATATTAATTCTCTTGCTTTGTTTTTTCAAACATTACTTGACAATGATTTTTCACAATAATCAGTAAAAATTAGTTTTAACACTCTCATGTTTCTATTTACTTCTATAAATGCGTTTCTCCATTGATCTTCTGTCAGCTATCTTCTTTCTGTTGTCTTCCTTCATACTTTTGGAATCTGATGTCAATCTTCGCAGCGGTTTTATTATCCCTTAAATATTCAATTTCCCTAACATTCCCTAACATGTGAGCTGGGACAGTCCAGAGAGGCACTTTTTGTCTACATACTCTGCTGGCCATACTACACTTCAATATAATACTGCTGGAATTCATCTACAGACAGTTATAAAAAATAAAATAATATCATAATAGTCTCTTCATTTGACTAATAATAAACATATTTGGGATTCTTTAGGCTGTTGCGTTCTACATTTAATTATATATATTTCTCTTTCTTCTTGATTCCTTCTTATTTTTAGTAGCTATTTTCAGGTAAAATTTTTGACAGTCATTACTTGTAAATACCTTTGACCTTCCTTCTTGTGACAGATGTTCTCCGTACTATTTCTTCCTTTATCACTTTCAATTCAAAGAAATTCTAAATTGTATTTGCATTAATTATTATCATTCTTTAGTTTCATTGTAATTATAGTCATTAAATTATCCATTGTTCTTCTTATTTTACGTTCTTGTCTGAGCACATTACCATTAATTGTTTTTATATATATTTTTTCTTATTCAATTTTAAATCATATTGTTTATAAATAATCATGTAATCTATTCTTCAATTCTCTTGGCGTTTTGTCATTTATCTTAAATCATATTGTTTAAGTATTTTGAGTAAGTTTTTCTTATATAGTTTTTTAATTTTTTGGGGTTTATTCTTAATATATTCAAAATAATTTCTTCGTAAACACATAGTAAGACGCTCTTAAGTATTTTAGAATTTTGTGGGTTTTCCAGTTCTCACTGCCTCTGTTAGTTTAAATGAGGGCTTCCCTCATCCTCCCTGTTTTCCGGTGAGGGGAAAAAAATTGTATAACAAACAAATAAAAATAAGGAGGGGTTACAAATGGTAGCAGAGCGTGGTTCTATATAGGGTTGAAACCTTGGGTCCTTTGGTGTGACGGGGCTTGCAAACTCGGAAACAGTCTGGGAAAGTTGGAACTTAGAAAAATTAAAAGAGAGTAACATATATGCCTATGGTTGCGTTGTGTTCAATGTTTTTTATGTATTATGCTGATGTATGATTGTCAGCCTGTTTTGATTTTGTAAACTTGGTGCCGCCACGAGGCATGCATTTTAGTTGGTAGTTTTTTTTTTGGTCGTCAGAGACTTGGAATTACTGGAGATCTGGGGCGTTGCGATGGGAGTAGACTGTATCATTAATTGATTTTCGAATTAAAGCGCGTTGGATTAGCGGGATGGGGTGTGGCCCGATCAGAAGTCGGTATGGTAGGGCGTACCGACAGAGTTCATTGTTTGAAGATTTTTTTTGAAATTCAATGTGGGCTTTGATGGTTGTCAAGTATTTGTTCGTGAAATGTGATATGTTGTGATAGGTGTTAGGTGTTATTGATCTTATGTATTGTGTTAGTGTCTGAAGTTGTTTGTCCTCTTGGGTGGTAACGAGAGCGAGTTCAGGAGTGGGTCAGGTCTCCGCAGTGCTAGGGAACCCGGGGTCGACTTGAATGAAGAATAGTACTCGAGTTTTTCTGTTTTTGTAAGTTATGTTTGTGTTAAGTATTGCGTTGGGATTTATGTTTCGTTGTTACGTTTTGTGTGTTGTGTAATTCTGGTGGGGGTAGGTTATCAGAGACTGCCCAACCCTATTTCCGGCGTTCTCCAGAAACTTCCGGTGGTGGGTGGACAAGATGAGAGCAAGTTGTTGGTTTTCTTGGACCTTGTCCTGCAGTTGGCAGATTTCCCGGGGGTGTCCGATGGGGTACTCTTGTCCCTTATATATCCGTATTGCCGGGGTTCATTCGCTGGGCTGGTCACCAACACTCTGCGTCGTGGCGGCAGTGTCGACTCTCTCCATGGGGAAGTGTTGGACTTCTTCATACCCCGTCGACGACGTGACCAGTTGAAATTTAAGTTGTTCTATCGTGTACAGGCTAACGGAGAGGCGATGGGGGACTTTGTGCATGATATACGGAAAGCTGCCCGGATTTTAAGGTTGGGGTTGCCCGAGGGGGACATTATCCAAGTAATCTTGGAGGGGGTGACTCCCCAAGAGAGATCTCGTTTGGTGTTCGCAGACCGTCCACGTTGTTTTGCGGATCTGGACCGGTTGTGTGTGATCTCCAGAGCGGTGCAGGCAAAGGACGAGTCCCGGGAAAGAGCTGCCAGAGGTGACCCATACTCAAGTGGTTCATTAGAAAGAGCTAATAACGACAAATATGGTGGTTGGTGGAGAACGCAGGAAACTGTAGAAGCAGACAAGCTGAATATTTTAGAAGTAATGAAAGCTACAAGGAGGTAGCAAGTGAAAAGACGGTAACAACAGTTACAGAAGAGAAAACAAATAAGTATGAAATTAACAGGGGAAGAAGAAATTATATTAGTGAACCAACATCAGCCAGTAGGGATCCTGTAGCAAGGTTTTATTCCTATTTGGAGAGAAAAGAAGCTTTAAACGTTCCAGATGAATTACTGTACAAGTGACTAATAGAGTAGCGGATGAAGAAGGTGAAGAGGAAGAAGAAGAGGGGAATTACTTCGGTGGATCAACACAAAACAACAAGAACACGTCTGTTAATACTGAATTAGAGGACTCAGATGTGACGTCGCAGTTGAATCCAGATGCCGCAAAATTTGTTCCGGTATCTCCCTCTCGGTTCATGATGGATCCCGATTCTGTAATATCATCATCACCTACGCAGGGATATGAGAAGTCACTTGATCGTGTAGCTTTACCATCACAAGTAGAATTTAATTTAGACATTGCAACATAGATCTGGACAGCTGAATTCCATGGTGGGAAATGTCGAGGACGCTATAGTTGCTGAAAGTGGTGAAGGAGAGGAATCGGAAGAAGAGGCAGGAGAGCGGTCTGCAGATGCTGCACAGGGAAGTATAGTTATTGGTGTTAGGGAGACTGAAGTTTCTGAGTTTGCGGATGGATACGGGGTGGTCCATGCTGCAAGTGTGTTTGAAGGAGATGAGGTAGAAGTTGACGATGAATTTGGTGGCAGCGTTGTGGAGTGTGCGAGTGAGAATGATGTAGTGTGTGCAGATTTGCGGACGGCTTCTGTATGTGATGCTGAGAGTTCTGACGAAGGAAAAGAGGTTTTGTATGGACCAGATGAGCAACTGGAAGATGGTGAGGATGTGCAGTGTCGTGATGGTGAGTTGGATTATGGGGACGAAGAAGGGGAAATTGAGGATAAGGAAGAAGGAATAGAGGAAGAAAGAGAAGCAGGGGAGGCAGAAGCAGAGGATTTAGATGATGAGGATAATCCAAAGCGGAGTGAAAGTAGTGATGTAAGTTGCCGTGATTCTGATTCAGAAGAAACAAATCAGTACAGCTCAACACGAGATAATTTCTCAGAGAGTGATATCCGGAAGGAACGAGTACATAAATTCTGTCATGGAAAGGTGAGAAGAAGCGGGTAACGGGAAGCGGGTAGATGTTTCCCACAGTCCCAGTGGTGTTCGTCTACTTCAGGGAGACGCCCCTGCCCACGCGAGCCTTGGTTTCCTCCATTCATCCTTATTTCCGGAGGGAGCCATGTCCTTACCCTTAGTCCTAGCTGTTGACCTTTCAATGATCCTTGCCCTTTTCATCTTCCCGATTTTCCTACACCTCCCCTTAGAAAAACATAAAATAAAAAAAAAAAAATAAATAAAAAAAGGAGTTAGAAAAGAATTTGGTTGGAAATGTTGTGACTAGGTTGGTGCTGTTGCTGTTGTTGTTAATTTTATAATTTAATGTAGTTTGTTTGGTGTATAAGAGAAAAAAATACGTTGTTTGTCGTTTTATGGGGATTCTAGATATTGTCCAGCGGAGTTATATTCTGCGTATTTTCTAAGAACAGAGGAGGTGAAATGTTAAAGTATTGACCTAGTAATTTATAAGCAGCTGTGTCGTTGTAAAGTATGTGATTGAGGCGGGTTGGAACCTGACCCGGTGATAGTCGGCTGCATGGTGGAATTTTATTTGTTGTTTTCTTAATCTGATAAACCGTGCTTGCCTCATCTAACTGTTCTATATTTGATATATCCATTTCATGGCCAACCTGGTTTGTTCATCAGCTGATCTATTGTTAAGATTGAATTTTGTTGTTAAATTGCCATGCCGCATTCTCGGTTGAATTCCCTGGTGTTTCTTTTGGTTAAGAGAGAGTGTTGTATAGACTGTTCAGTAGAGAAGTAACCCCCCTTCTAGTTACGATGTGTAATCGAACGGTTAAATAAGAGATGGGATTGATGTTCGCATGCCCTCGATGCGGTCTTCTCTGCCTTGCTAATTGGGTCCGTCCGCCCTAGTGTAGGGATGTGGGCCAGTCATATGTCAAGGATGGTGATGCCTTGTTTCGCTTCATATGGCTGGTCGGTCCAAGAGGTGGACGAGAGTAGTAGTATGGTCACTCACATATCAAGGTCAGTGATACCTTGTTTGGTCCTTGGACGCATATGTGAGTGGCAGCAGTAGAGGTAGGTGGTGGTCACCAGAGAGGGTGACGTGTTGGGACGGTCCCGTGGGGTTGGCATGGCGGAGAGGGCTCGCGTGGGGACGGTCGCAGTGGTGTTGAGATTTTTCAGTCCTGTCGGTGGAATAGAAGTTGACCAGAGTAGGTATCAGTGTTTGGGTCTCAAGTTGTGCGTTGGGAGGCCTTGGGAGGTCAGAACTCAGAGACCTCCCGAACTTCTCTTTCTTCTTTTCTTCTTCTGTCCTTTCTTGCTGTATGCTGGCCCTGATCAAGTCAGCGTGCAGTGCCCGCACACTTACTCACGCACACAAGAAAACCCACTACACTTCTTCTTTCCAGCTCTTTCGTTTTCCTTTTGAGCCTCTGTTCTCCTGAGAGCGAATTTCATTGAGAATTACCGGAGAGAGTCTGTGTTCTAGAAGATTGTGGGGGTACTATGAAGGGTACCCGAGTTTCAAGTGTGAGGCAACCATGTTGCCCTTTTAGGGTGGGGTGTGCCGGTTTGCTTGAGAACCGGCGTTTGTATAAAATAAAAGTTCGAGATATATATATATATAGTATAATTTATTAATGTCAACCGCGAAATTGTTACGTGGCGCCGATCTGTGTTACCGTTTTGCCCCTCTGCATGCTGGCGCTGCCTGTTGAGGGAAACTAGTAATTAACTTGGCTGATCAGGGCCGCGTCTGGCATGTCGGAGTCAGTCAGTCGCCTGCTACAGAACCGAAAACAGTCTCTCTTCCCGGCAGCAGAGTTTTTCTAATTGTGGTTTTTGTCTTCTCTTTCATGGCGAAGTAAACGCCCATAGTCCTTCCGGTGAGTACATTAAATATATATTATTCATTTTGTTGTAAAAAGTTTAAATTAAAACCATATTTAACTTAGATGCGAACGGATGAAAGTTTTGAAGTATGCCTCGTAACCGCTAGCCGAATGTATAGTCATTGTTAAATATGTGATTTATTTAAAAAAGAATACAGCCTAATACCTTGTATTTTGTAACTAGTAATTGTGTATGAAAAAGAGATGTAAGAAATTATGTAATTTTGTGGGGGGGACTTTGTTGGATTGTCTGTGTGAGCACGTGGCGTGGTGACCGGAAGTGGATGATCATTGTTAAGTATTTAGTTTATTTAAACATGTAAAATTACGTATTTTGCGAGACTTTGATGAATTGACTGTGCGAGCACATGGCCGTACGAACTTGCTACCTGTTGTAATATGTTAACGTTGTATATGCCTGTGAGTGTGCTTTATAAATTGAGCTAAATCAAGTGAATTGAGGTCTGGTGTGTGAGATATTAATTTGAAATATAAAAGAGGAAATGTTGCGCCTATTTTTGATGAACATTGTTGAATTGGTCAGGGGAGGGCAGGTGTTAATACTGTTTATACACGCTTTGTATGTGACATGTGTGTGTTATGGTTTAGTGGTCAGTCAATTAATTATGAATCTTTAGGGTTCCCGATGTAGTCGGAAATCTGACTCCAGAATGGTGTAATTTCATCTTCACCATGAACTGAACTACATTACACTCTGGTTCCGCTGCTGCTGGAAGGGACCCCACTGTAAGGCATGACACTGTAACTCTGGACCAAAATGAGGTGATATTTAAACTTTTTTTACTTGCACCTGGCCTCTACAGTAAACACTATGTTCTGTGCACTTAACATACACTTTGGTTGATTTTTACACCGTTAGACTGTTTAATCGGTTGTGTGCCGGCTGGACAGTTTTAATGTAATCTGGGTTTAATAATACAGTTAGTACGAGAATAATTGTAGGCCCGCCCGCTGGATGTGTCCAGCGTGCATTAATTTTATGCTCTATAATGGGTGCAAAAGTTGTGGGGGGGGGGCAGTTTTTTTTAATTAAGTAGATGGGTGTTGTTTGTAAGATGTGCTGAACCGGCTGGTTTCGTTTCATTTTTATCACGGGATTTTTTGCACTTAATCACCTTCTTTTCATACAAGGGCTGGGGTTTTTTTTTATTCTGCTATCAGGTCTAGTTACTTTAAAAAATTTCACAAATCAGGGGGTAGGCACCTGTTGGTGCCATCTCATGCAAGCTTCCGACATGTTATCCTATGCAGGGTCAGGCATATGCTGGAACATGCCGGCGGCCGGGTCAATTCAGAATCTCTTTCAATTTATATATATATATTTATAAAATTAAAATTTTAGAATTTTTATAAAATTATACAGGCTGTACTGACACTTCAATTCATGATTGTATTTTCTTGCTGTTATGTTCAAATCAGATTTTCTTTAAAATTTTATATTTTTATAAAATTAAAGATTCTACAATTTTTATAAAATTTATACAGGCTGTACTGGCACCTTAAGTTTATAATTGTAGTTTCTTGTATTATGGCAAGTCCAGATTTGCTCTATCTTTATGTATGTATTTGATAAAAATATGCAGGCGGGGCGCCAGGCTTTATAATTGTAATTTGTCTGTAATGATGTGATGTATAGGTATATATGTTAGATTATGTGTTTGACTTATGTGTTAAAATAATGAATAAGATTGATATATATATGTTGTTGAATTATGTGAAGGAATGATATTTACATGTTATAAATGAAATTGTTTTATTGAAATATTCAATTGATATTGAAATTTTTCTGGATTATGATGTGCATGTTATCCTATGCAGGGTCAGGCATATGCTGGAACATGCCGGCGGCCGGGTCAATTCAGAATCTCTTTTAATTTATATATATATATATATATAATTAAAATTTTACAATTTTTATAAAATTATACATGCTGTACTGACACTTCAATTCATGATTGTATTTTCTTGCTGTTATGTTCAAATCAGATTTTCTTTAAAATTTTATATTTTTATAAAATTAAAGATTCTACAATTTTTATAAAATTTATACAGGCTGTACTGGCATCTTAAGTTTATAATTGTAGTTTTTTGTATTATGGCAAGTCCAGATTTGCTCTACCTTTATGTATGTATTTGATAAAAATATGCAGGCGGGGCGCCAGGCTTTATAATTGTAATTTGTCTGTAATTATGTGATATATAGGTATATGTGTTAGATTATGTGTTTGAATTATGTGTTAAAATAATGAATAAGATTGATATATATTGTAACGTCACAGAACGTTCCATAAAGGAAACCATTTACATAGCAATTTATCATAAGAGGAAAGTGAGGTGAACAGTATCGAACCCAAGTACTCCTAAAAAATTGTGTAATATTGTCTAATAATTATTACTACTAACATGAAAAACGACCAAACTATGACTATGACACAAACCCCATATATATTATTAAAGTGAATAACAGTGAAAAAACAATATGAGAGAGACAAATAATATCAGGATCAACCAAAATGAAGTCATTAATTATTAAGTCTGAATAGAGTATTAAGAACTATTTATTGTGAATGAATGGACATGATTCATTATTATATTATGTAATGTAAATAAAATAAATGTATTAAATGACTTAAATACATTATAAGAAAGAATCTAAGTTAAAATAAAAATCATATATTTGTTATGACAAAAAATATTAATGTGTTGGATTTAAGACCAAACACTCAGATTTCTTGTAAAAATTAATTATTATCAAATTGAAATAAAAACTATATGTAATTGTCAAGCAGACAAAAGTGAACAATTTATCTTAAACAAAAAAAGCTGTCAAATGAATAAAAATCAGTCAAAATAGCCAAAAACTGTATTAACTAAAAACATGTGGTAGGCATATAATATTGTATGATTTATGGATTTAATGTTGCCAAAATGCAACCAAATTGCATTAGAAAGTTGAAATATAATATAAAGCGACTATACTAATATATTTGTCTAACTTTAACATTGTAATAGTCAAGTTAGCAAAATATTTACCTATACCATGTATGGCTGGAGCCAATCAACCAGTACAAAAAATAGTCATATCTGGCTAAATATTTACAAAATGTTGACAAAAATAAAATAGAATGGTACAATACTTCAGTATACCTTAAAAACGAACAAACTCAGTTGAAAATAAGATCAATTATGAAAGAATTTAACTTATAAGAGTGAGATTTGTCACACCATGTAAAATTGAAATTATCTATGTATTATATATATTAAAATTTGTTTGTTTTGTTATAGGAAGATAGTAATGTTATATGTTCAGATTGTGGAAGGAACATAATAGTTTCACAACAATTTTTTGTTCTAAAAAATTAAATTTCAATGACAGCAACCCAAGGTGAGTGTTGTATATTGTGTTACTTATTAGAGTTAATTTATTCAGAAACCAATCATAATTAGTATCACTAGATTCAGTTGAAAACAGAGAATCTAAATGTAATAATGGCATGCAAATTGTGAGTACTAATGTAAAACTGTTTGATAAATACCAGAGTAATTTTTGAAATATCCTTAGTATGAAGAATAAGAAATTTGTTCTAAAAGCTTCGACGGAAGTTAAATTTGTTCCATGATGTTCCATTTATTTATTCTCGAACAATCTAGAAGGAATTTTTACACAAATATACCGGAAGTTCATGAAAACAATCAGCCTGACACAGTATAAAAGAGAGACCAAATTCGACCCAAAAAACACTTGAAGCTTGAACTCCAGAACAGATGCATCACCCACGACACTGATCAACGCAGTTAAGGCGAAACCGAGAGGCGAGAAATCGACACAAGACCCGAAGAAAGGCTTTTCCCGTACATTGACAGACTGACTTAACCTCTACAAGAATCCACGCCAATGTGTTGCTGAAATAGAGCAGCAACACGGCAAATTTTAATAGAAATTACGCAGCCAGAACGTCAACGGCCCAGGAGGGACCAAAACTTTAAATAGAGAACCAATTCTGCTGTGTTCGCAAAGACAAACTAACTTGACAATAACCCCCTTAACGTAAACATACAAACACAAAGCCTTTCTCTCGACTACATGGGAATCAGCATGGGTACGACCCGAAATCACGAATTTAGCCGAGTTTAAACGCCAGTTAAAGGAGAAGTATTGGTCGGAGACTGCACAAAACAGGGTAAGAATGGACATATTCTATGGCAAATACGACGCGTCCAATGGACAGTCCCCGACGTCTTATTTCCTAGGAAAGGTATGTTTAGCACGGAAGTTGATACCGCCGATCCCGGAAGAATGTTTGGTAAGGCAGTTAGCTGGACATTACAGCTATGGTATCAAAGATGCCCAATTATACCAACAGCTCAGCAAAATAGCCGATCTGGCCAAATTATTGGAAAATTGTGAATCCACTGGAAGGTTCCAGGATTACCAACCCCCCAATCGTAAGGTAGAATACAACAGCAACAATAACGGACCAAACCGGAATGGAGGTGGAAACGGTAACAACCTGAACACAAATAGTCAGAATAATAATACCCCACCAAATGGCCGAAATGATAACACTCAGGGTCCAAATAACCGCAACTATCCGGGACCAGACAGAGGTAATTACACCGGGAATAATTACGGTAGAAACTACCATCAGGGAAACAGTTATCGCGGGAATAACTATAGGGGAAATAATTATGGTCAACGTAATGGTTATCGTAACGGGGGAAACCAAGGAGGAGGCGATAGGAGAAACCAAAATGAATATAGGCCCCAGGTAAACTATACAATGGCCAATAACCGACGACCATATCCACCCAATGTACCCACTTACATGTTTTACCCACAACAGGCGCCAGGTAGCCAGGGTAACACGACGAATAGCCAACCTATTAACGGTAATCCCGAGGTCAGGCAGGAAACACAGACGGGTCAGCAACCCAATGTTCCGGGAGACCGGGCCAATGAGACCGTGGCTCATTTAAACTAAACGCGGCAGTGGAAAAGGAAAACCGCCCTTCACTGAACCAATATTATGGGGTGACAAGTTACGAACATAGACAGGACAAAGACGGGACTATGATATTAAGAATAAATAATTATCTTAAGGATATTAGAGAGGAGTTATTAGAAGAGGGTGACAATATCGTTAAAAATAATAACCAAGGGAATAATAGTATCGTGCAGATCAAAGCAAATATCAATGGCATAGAAGCAATATTATTTATTGACACGGGGTCAAATGTATCACTTATCGATAGTGTTGAGTTAGAGAGGATCAAACAAAATAGTAATTTACCAATACCCACTCTACCTATAAATAACATCATTTTAGTCGGAGCAACGGGGAGGCAAAATAAATCAATAAAGAAACAGGTGTCATTAGAGATGACTAGTAATGGGGTAACGATACCAATAGGGTTATTAGTGGCGAATAATTTACCCATGAGTATCCTAATAGGCTGCGATATACTTAGGCCATACAATGCAGTAATAGATTTGGAAGGTAAGGTGATAACTTTAAAAACTAACAAGGGAATTTGGACCAATAATTTAATCGATGTCCAAGGAAATGGTACAGACAATACACCTTATCAAGCGATAGTGAACCATTATTATTGTGCCGATCGTCCAATAAACATGCCTTTATATCAGGAGGAAAACCCAGAGTTGTGGTTAGAAAAATTAGAAGAAATACGGGATTTCCAAAGGACGAAAGCAAGGGGTCTGATCAGCGAAACACAGGCGGAACAATTGATCAGGGTATACAACAATTATAAACACATATTCTCGAACGCTCCAGGTAAAGCCAGAGATTATCAATGCACCATAAAATTCAAAACTCCGGTGGAATTTAACAGGAAATCGTACCCAATCGCCTACTCGCTAAAGAACGAAGTCAGGGAAGAATTGAACAGAATGATAGAGGACGACATAATCGAGTATAGTCATTCGCCCTTTACCAGCCCAATCATAGCTGTGCCAAAAAAGAACGGAAAGGTACGTATATGTCTCGATGCTAGGGAGATCAACAAGATGATTGTTAACGACCGCACATCACCTGGGGAGATAGAGGAGATATTGAAAAAGTTTCACGGAACCAAGTATATAAGCTCATGGGATACTGTATGCGGTTACTGGCAGGTAGAACTCCACCCTGATAGTAGGAAATATATGGCATTCATATTCGAGGGCAGAAACTATCAGTTTAAGCGGTTACCCTTTGGCTTAATAAATTCTGTGGCGGTGTTTGTAAAGATAATGGACAGAATATTGGGGCAGGAAGTACTGAAGTTTACGACAGTATACGTCGACGACCTACTGGTGACTTCAGCGAATTGGGACGACCATTGTAATAGGGTTGAACAGGTGTTAGAGAAACTATCAGAGAATAATATCACCCTCAAATTAGACAAGTCCCAATTGATTGCAAATGAGGTGAAATTTTTAGGCTTTAATCTAACAGAACAAGGGATTACTCCATCCAAAGAGAAGGTAGAGGCCATACAGAAGTTCCCCACCACAAAGAATAGGAAACAGCTGCAGTCATTTTTAGGAATCTGTAACTATTACAGAAAATTTCGGTCCAATTACTCAGAACTAACTGCCAGTTTCCAAAAGCAGTTATCAGCTAAAGACAAATGGACTTGGGGACCAGAGCAAGATGGAGTGCTCAATCTCATAAAGGAAAAGTTTTTAGAAACAGTAATGTTGCATCATCCCGACTTTACAAAACCATTTTTTCTAAACTGCGATGCCAGTAACGTGAGTTTAGGTGCAGCCCTATATCAGGAAGATCAGGACGGTAACCATTTAGTAATTAGCTTTGCTAGCCGCGTGCTGAACAGTTGCGAACGAAACTACAATACTACCGAAAAAGAATTGATGAGTGAAGTTTTCCCATTCGGTAAATTTAGGACATATATATTAGGGTACCCCATAACAGTTAGAAGCGACCACAAATCTATATCATTTTTAAAGCATTGTAAGCTGAACCACGGAAGGCTGACGAGATGGGTTTTGGCCTTGCAAGAATATAATATCACATGGGAATGTATGCCCGGCAAACAGAACGTAGCAGCCGACGTCCTATCTCGCGTCAATATACCAGACCAAACCTTCTACGGTGAAAAGGAACAATTAGCAAAGGTATACCATGTTATTAAGAGCAGGGAAGATTTAAAAAATATTTTAAACGATATAAAGTCACAACAAGAGGCCGATCCAAGATTAGGGAATATTAGAAAAAGGGTACAGGAAGGCGATGAGGTCATAAATAGATATTACTGTTTACACAACGACACTTTGTTTATAAGGAATACCCCGCACCAAGAGAATTGGAAATTAGTAATTCCACCAGCGATAGAGAGACCGCTAATAATCGACTATCACGATAGGTACGGACATATGGGTGCCCTCAAAGTAAGGAAGGCATTGGAAGAGCAAACATACATCAAAGGAATGAATAAGAAGGTGCAACTGGCGATACGGTCGTGCGATATTTGTCAAAAAGTAAAGTGTGATAACGAGAGAAAAGAAGGGGTCATGATACCCATATCATCCACCGAAAAATTGGAAAAGGTATTTCTCGATATCTGTGGACCATTTCCACGCAGCGGTGGGAGACACCGATATGTTTATCGTAATCATCTTCGACCATTTTAGCAAATATACCAAACTATACCCAATAACTAGGGCAACGACCAGGAAAATAATAGACATCATAATAGAGCGATATATAATGGAGGTAGGCCGACCGTATTCTATAATTACGGACCACGGTACCCAGTTTAGGGGAAAACTTTGGAAGGAAAACCTGGGAGAACACGGAATAAAAACGTACAAGACGTCCGTATATCACCCGAATAGTAACCCAGCCGAGAGAGTGTTAAGGGAGGTAGGACGGTTACTGAGAACATACTGCCATAACGAACAGAAAAGCTGGCATGAATACGTAGCATCAACCGAGGATTTTCTCAATTTCTCATACCACAATACCATCGAAGTGTCGCCATACACAGTTATGTTCGAAAGACCCCCACCACGAGAGATAAAAGAGATCATTAGTTTTCCCGACGAACCCGCATACCAATTTGAAGGGACCAAATTTTATAACAAGGTGTTAGAAAAAACGGAACAGCAGCGGAAAAAATATGTCAAATCACAGCCCAAGGCAATTAAATATGAGGTAGGAGAAAAGGTGTTAGTTAAAAATAGAGAATTGCCCAGTGCTATACAAGGCATAACGAGGAAATTGCTACTCTTATATACAGGACCTTTCACGATCACCAGAGACAATAAAAACAATACCTACGAGGTGACTGACACGGTTAGTAACAAAGTAAGAGGTACGTATAACCATACATCATTGAAAAAGTACCATGATTAAAAATCACAAGTCAAATACTCAATCAGTGAGCAAGTACCATGATCAAAAACACAAGGCAAATACAGCATCATTGAGAAGGTACCTTGACTAAACATGTTAACGTGAATTTTCTAACTTACCCGTATTTAGAGAAGGAGAGAGATTATTATTAATAAATATTACGAGATACTTACCCGTACTTATAGAAGGAGAGAGATTATTATTAATAAATATTACGAGACGGACACTTAGTAAAGGAGGAAAAAAGGAGAAATACTGTCATATATTTGATACTAAATGGAAATGATAAATGAAAAAAAGGGGAGAACAGTGTGTTACATAAGGAGGTAATGATGAATATAAATATAGCTATTAACATTGAATCAGAAGAGTTTAAGAAAGGGAATTTATGTGTAGGAGCCTATGATCTTTGAATATTATATTTTTTATTATTATGATTATTATTATTGCGAAGGTGCAATTATTATTTTCTGGACAGGGATGTGTTGCCTCTGATTTCAGTAGTTATAGATAGGGAAGGGCAGAGAATGTATGCCATAGCGAGCCACTCTGACTCCCAACCCTCTATGAAAGTTAGGGAATTGATAGGGAATTATCTCAAAGATTAATTAATTAACATCAAGGTAAAAAGGAAAGGAATAGGTGATACGACAAAGAACGAACTAGGAATATTGAGTTGGATTAATATATTAAAGGAGTAGTACAGGAATTTAATTATAAGATAAAAGAATGAAATATAAAGAAGCTAATAAAAGGTTAATATAGAGATGATAATTTCATCAAAACCAAAGATATGTTTTTAAAAAATTATCAACTTTAACGGAGAGGCATATGTAACGTCACAGAACGTTCCATAAAGGAAACCATTTACATAGCAATTTATCATAAGAGGAAAGTGAGGTGAACAGTATCGAACCCAAGTAGTCCTAAAAAATTGTGTAATATTGTCTAATAATTATTACTACTAACATGAAAAACGACCAAACTATGACTACGACACACACCCCATATATATTATTAAAGTGAATAACAGTGAAAAAACCATATGAGAGAGACAAATAATATCAGGATCAACCAAAATGAAGTCATTAATTATTAAGTCTGAATAGAGTATTAAGAACTATTTATTGTGAATGAATGGACATGATCCATTATTATATTATGTAATGTAAATAAAATAAATGTATTAAATGACTTAAATACATTATAAGAAAGAATCTAAGTTAAAATAAAAATCATATATTTGTTATGACAAAAAATATTAATGTGTTGGATTTGAGACCAAACACTCAGATTTCATGTAAAAATTAATTATTATCAAATTGAAATAAAAACTATATGTAATTGTCAAGCAGACAAAAGTGAACAATTTATCTTAAACAAAGAAAGCTGTCAAATGAATAAAAATCAGTCAAAATAGCCAAAAACAGTATTAACTAAAAACATGTGGTAGGCATACAATATTGTATGATTTATGTATTTAATGTTGCCAAAATGCAATCAAATTGCATTAGAAAGTTGAAATATAATATAAAGCGACTATACTAATATATTTGTCTAACTTTAACATTGTAATAGTCAAGTTAGCAAAATATTTACCTATACCATGTATGGCTGAAGCCAATCAACCAGTACAAAAAATAGTCATATCTGGCTAAATATTTACAAAATGTTGACAAAAATAAAATAGAATGGTACAATACTTCAGTATACCTTAAAAACGAACAAACTCAGTTGAAAATAAGATCAATTATGAAAGAATTTAACTTATAAGAGTGAGATTTGTCACACCATGTAAAATTGAAATTATCTATGTATTATATATATTAAAATTTGTTTGTTTTGTTATAGGAAGATAGTAATGTTATATGTTCAGATTGTGGAAGGAACATAATAGTTTCACAACAATTTTTTGTTCTAAAAAATTGAATTTCAATGACAACAACCCAAGGTGAGAGTTGTATATTGTGTTACTTATTAGAGTTAATTTATTCAGAAACCAATCATAATTAGTATCACTAGATTCAGTTGAAAACAGAGAATCTAAATGTAATAATGGCATGCAAATTGTGAGTACTAATGTAAAACTGTTTGATAAATACCAGAGTAATTTTTGAAATATCCTTAGTATGAAGAATAAGAAATTTGTTCTAAAAGCTTCGACGGAAGTTAAATTTGTTCCATGATGTTCCATTTATTTATTCTCGAACAATCTAGAAGGAATTTTTACACAAATATACCGGAAGTTCATGAAAACAATCAGCCTGACACAGTATAAAAGAGAGACCAAATTCGACCCAAAAAACACTTGAAGCTTGAACTCCAGAACAGATGCATCACCCACGACACTGATCAACGCAGTTAAGGCGAAACCGAGAGGCGAGAAATCGACACAAGACCCGAAGAAAGGCTTTTCCCGTACATTGACAGACTGACTTAACCTCTACAAGAATCCACGCCAATGTGTTGCTGAAATAGAGCAGCAACACGGCAAATTTTAATAGAAATTACGCAGCCAGAACGTCAACGGCCCAGGAGGGACCAAAACTTTAAATAGAGAACCAATTCTGCTGTGTTCGCAAAGACAAACTAACTTGACAATAAACCCCTTAACGTAAACACAAACACAAAGCCTTTCTCTCGACTACATGGGAATCAGCGCTGTGGCGGCCAATTTGGGAATCAACGCGGAGCAGCTGATTTGTAGTGGCGGGGTTTGAACGAAAATCTACTACCAAACGTTTTCACAAAAAGTGCGGAAATTGTAAATGATCGCAATTTTGACTTAAAATAGATTCAGTGCACACATGAAGAGGCGAGATTGAAAAACCACCCGAGAGGAGTGTCCAGTGCGAGATCAATTAACCATTGGAACGTGAGTTACCAAAATTAAAGTCATTTTTTACGTGGTTACATTTATCACACAGTTGTACTGCACACGCCACACACACCTTCAAATCACTTAATTTTTCTTGTAAGGCATCTTATTGATATGTCTTGGTAGTTCAAAGGAGTCACGTCCTGAGAGTAAAGATTTTTTCACGTATTAAACTCATGCTTTTCAACTGAGTAAAAAATTGAAAATACTAGCCGATACTTGATTGGATAAATAAAATTGTCAATAATAATAATAATAACTTGTGAATTTTTTTCTTTAGTAACTCTGCAATTGTATAATTTTTTATGAATGTTAGTCCTTCAGACGATTTGTTTGTTTTTGAAGAATCATTAAACTTACCTGATTTTTTCAAGCTAAACTGACTTGCTTATATTTTTCATAGAAGTAAGATTTTAAAATATTAATTTCTTTAATAATCACATTTTATTCTTGGAACAAACGATTCCAAGTGGCGCCCACAAAAACATAGTATTAAGTTGTGTTACAGGACTACATCAACGCAGAGGATCCAGTCAACAGTAAGTAACAAAAGTGCGCGGAGGTAACGCCCGACATTTTACAACACGATTACACCACGTTTACTATTTGTTATAATATATATATATATGTTGATGAATTATGTGAAGGAATGATATTTACATGTTATAATTGAAATTGTTTTATTGAAATATTCAATTGATATTGAAATTTTTCTGGATTATGATGTATTAAACAAACAATGGGAAATTCTAGAATTATAATATATATATATATATATATATATTATAACTTATCGTATCTGGGAAGGTATAATAATGTTTAAATACGTTCCACGTTGGAAACGCCAATTTATAACTTAACCATTACGTCATCTCTTTATTTAGTATATATAATATTTGTTTTGTTGTTATTAAAATTTATGTATTAAGTGTGTAATTCTAATTTTCTCATTCAAGCCTAGCCCGCGTTTGAAGAGAAGAGAGGGAATCCTTATCTGTTTCTCGTTCTCTTTAATTCAACAGCGATCCGCGAGGTAGCGCTGTGGTTCACAGACTGCTGAAAATTGTAGGTTAGTTATCCGCGTACAATAATTCCTACGTTACACTCTCTACATAAATTATAACTTGTTCATACTGCACTAAATATTATATAAATGATAAGATATCGTTCAATTCAGAAATGATTCTTTATTATGATTTTTGTATTTCTTGACAACAAAGTTCTTCCTTTACGGAGATATAAAAGTCGATCGTATTAGAAGTAATCGATTATCGATCTGATTCAGGGTTATATATTATTTTAATTATTTTGGTATTTCTTTAAACACAGGGTGTGAAGGTTCTTTCAACTATGAGTAAGGTCAGAAAATGCATAAATAGGATTACAAGGTATCACAATATAGTACTAATTTCTTATTAAATATTATTTAAAATAAGTGGAATTTTACCGTCCACTAAACATCGTTACTTGGTAAGGCCGTGTACAGCTAACCTCGTCGCAATGTTTGGTCAATAACGGAATACAGATGAATTAATCCTCGCCAGTCTTCACTCCAAGTTCGAAATAAAAGTTGAAGGCTTGGTCCTGGGATGATGCAGAAATGCCGCTCCTTTTGTTCACCAATGTCCGATTCTTGTGGTTACGTGTTTCAATGTATTTCGTGTATTAATATTTCAGTGTATTTCATAGGATTATTAATTAAGTTAATGATTACTCATTATATTGAGTTTTATTAGTAGAGTTCTTCCTTTAGATTTTTCGTCAATTTTGATGTACAGGTTTATTATTATTCGGTTATATCAGACTGTCGAATGTCAGTGAACCATATTATGGTTATTTATTACTTAATTTGATTCACAATTGTATTGTTTTAATTTAATTTGATCAATCATTTTCTGAGTGCATTAAACTAATCCGTCTTCGTTCATGGATAATATTTCAATAATCGAATCAACAAATTTTATATCTCTCGTCGTCCTTGACAACCATCCTGTCTTCTCTTATTGGACATTATATATAATACTATAACCATTATCGTACAATGTTCTTACGCTCATTAAAATAATCCTTTACTAAATTTACATTATATCCTATTATACTTTTACATATTGTTTGTTACTAAATTTTATACATTTTGCTGTCGTTTCCTCTTAATCTACTTACTCTAACAAGTATTATTATTCTGTTACAAAATATTACCTTTCGGTATCATTGCACTATTGCATTTTGAGATTTTATTTAAATTGAATTTATTTATCTGCTATCAGCAATTATTATTAACTTCTCCTAACTCATTATATTCTATTTAGTATTTTTTACAAATTTCTTTACCTAACCTTTCTGACCTGACTTACTATACAAATTACTGGTTTTAGGCCTATCATTACATTTTTACCTACTTCTGATTTTAATTTGTTACTACTTGCATTATTATAGAATCCTTCATTTGTTTATTATATGATTACACTAAACCCTTTTGTATCTCATTAACAATTATAGCCTTTCTGGCCAAGTTTACAATTATAATCTGCATACTAACTAAGTACCTGTATACAAACATTTAAATATATAAAGTTTAACAACAGCTCTATAATGATATATTGATAACACAAAACATGAAATTAATATCAGTTAATTGATATTCTTTTAAAAGAATTACTCCACTTGCTACACACAAAAAACAACATAACTATCATGATAATAATACAACATGATACAACGTAATAACAGGTACATTTTTATGAAATAAATCATGCACTAATTAATCATTCTCCTCTCATTTAAATCATCAATTATTATAAAACTGTCTAAGTTAGGTTTTATATTCGTCTATCGTTTACACCTTTTCACTGAACACTGAAGTTTGTATTTATAAACATTCTCAATTTTTTCTTTCTACCTTGTATTCTTATTGTGGGATCATTCATTTATTCATTAATGGGTTGTGTTTCTGACCTTTTACTAGCATGGATAATTATTATTTTTATTTTTATTTTAAAACTTATAAACTTATTTATGTAACGTAGGGGACCATATTTTCGTTACGTTATATATGCTTCCCCTCCAAAAGAAGTTTAGTTTACCTGAATATAATTTGGGTCAAAATAAACTTATATTTTTTTCATGACTTGGAATACCTTCCTTTTATTCATTGTATAGTTTTAATGGTAATTGATTGGATTTCTGAATGTAACATTTTTGACTAGTATTCACTTTTCTCTATAGGACGAAAATTCATTAATGATATTAATTCTCTTGCTTTGTTTTTTCAAACATTACTTGACAATGATTGGTCACAATAATCAGTAAAAATTAGTTTTAACACTCTCATGTTTCTATTTACTTCTATAAATGCGTTTCTCCATTGATCTTCTGTCAGCTATCTTCTTTCTGTTGTCTTCCTTCATACTTTTGGAATCTGATGTCAATCTTCGCAGCGGTTTTATTATCCCTTAAATATTCAATTTCCCTAACATTCCCTAACATGTGAGCTGGGACAGTCCAGAGAGGCACTTTTTGGCTACATACTCTCCTGGCCATACTACACTTCAATATAATACTGCTGGAATTCATCTACAGACAGTTATAAAAAATAAAATAATATCATAATAGTCTCTTCATTTGACTAATAATAAACATCTTTGGGATTCTTTACGCTGTTGCGTTCTACATTTAAAATTATATATATTTCTTTTTCTTCTTGATTCCTTCTTATTTTCAGTAGCTATTTTCAGATAACATTTTTGACAGTCATTATTTGTAAATACCTTTGACCTTCCTTCTTGTGACAGATGTTCTCCGTACTATTTCTTCCTTTATCACTTTCAATTCAAAGAAATTCTAAATTGTATTTGCATTAATTATTATCATTCTTTAGTTTCATTGTAATTATAGTCATTAAATTATCCATTGTTCTTCTTATTTTACCTTCTTGTCTGAGCACATTACCATTAATTGTTTTTATATATATTTTTTCTTATTCAACTTTAAATCATATTGTTTATAAATAATCATGTAATCTATTCTTCAATTCTCTTGGCGTTTTGTCATTTATCTTAAATCATATTGTTTCTAAGTATTTTGAGTAAGTTTTTCTTATATAGTTTTTTAATTTTTTGGGGTTTATTCTTAATATATTCAAAATAATTTCTTCGTAAACACATAGTAAGACGCTCTTAAGTATTTTAGAATTTTGTGGGTTTTCCAGTTCTCACTGCCTCTGTTAGTTTAAATGAGGGCTTCCCTCATCCTCCCTGTTTTCCGGTGAGGGGAAAAAAATTGTATAACAAACAAATAAAAATAAGGAGGGGTTACAAATGGTAGCAGAGCGTGGTTCTATATAGGGTTGAAACCTTGGGTCCTTTGGTGTGACGGGGCTTGCAAACTCGGAAACAGTCTGGGAAAGTTGGAACTTAGAAAAATTAAAAGAGAGTAACATATATGCCTATGGTTGCGTTGTGTTCAATGTTTTTTATGTATTATGCTGATGTATGATTGTCAGCCTGTTTTGATTTTGTAAACTTGGTGCCGCCACGAGGCATGCATTTTAGTTGGTAGTTTTTTTTTTTGGTCGTCAGAGACTTGGAATTACTGGAGATCTGGGGCGTTGCGATGGGAGTAGACTGTATCATTAATTGATTTTCGAATTAAAGCGCGTTGGATTAGCGGGATGGGGTGTGGCCCGATCAGAAGTCGGTATGGTAGGGCGTACCGACAGAGTTCATTGTTTGAAGATTTTTTTTGAAATTCAATGTGGGCTTTGATGGTTGTCAAGTATTTGTTCGTGAAATGTGATATGTTGTGATAGGTGTTAGGTGGTATTGATCTTATGTATTGTGTTAGTGTCTGAAGTTGTTTGTCCTCTTGGGTGGTAACGAGAGCGAGTTCAGGAGTGGGTCAGGTCTCCGCAGTGCTAGGGAACCCGGGGTCGACTTGAATGAAGAATAGTACTCGAGTTTTTCTGTTTTTGTAAGTTATGTTTGTGTTAAGTATTGCGTTGGGATTTATGTTTCGTTGTTACGTTTTGTGTGTTGTGTAATTCTGGTGGGGGTAGGTTATCAGAGACTGCCCAACCCTATTTCCGGCGTTCTCCAGAAACTTCCGGTGGTGGGTGGACAAGATGAGAGCAAGTTGTTGGTTTTCTTGGACCTTGTCCTGCAGTTGGCAGATTTCCCGGGGGTGTCCGATGGGGTACTCTTGTCCCTTATATATCCGTATTGCCGGGGTTCATTCGCTGGGCTGGTCACCAACACTCTGCGTCGTGGCGGCAGTGTCGACTCTCTCCATGGGGAAGTGTTGGACTTCTTCATACCCCGTCGACGACGTGACCAGTTGAAATTTAAGTTGTTCTATCGTGTACAGGCTAACGGAGAGGCGATGGGGGACTTTGTGCATGATATACGGAAAGCTGCCCGGATTTTAAGGTTGGGGTTGCCCGAGGGGGACATTATCCAAGTAATCTTGGAGGGGGTGACTCCCCAAGAGAGATCTCGTTTGGTGTTCGCAGACCGTCCACGTTGTTTTGCGGATCTGGACCGGTTGTGTGTGATCTCCAGAGCGGTGCAGGCAAAGGACGAGTCCCGGAAAAGAGCTGCCAGAGGTGACCCATACTCAAGTGGTTCATTAGAAAGAGCTAATAACGACAAATATGGTGGTTGGTGGAGAACGCAGGAAACTGTAGAAGCAGACAAGCTGAATATTTTAGAAGTAATGAAAGCTACAAGGAGGTAGCAAGTGAAAAGACGGTAACAACAGTTACAGAAGAGAAAACAAATAAGTATGAAATTAACAGGGGAAGAAGAAATTATATTAGTGAACCAACATCAGCCAGTAGGGATCCTGTAGCAAGGCTTTATTCCTATTTGGAGAGAAAAGAAGCTTTAAACGTTCCAGATGAATTACTGTACAAGTGACTAATAGAGTAGCGGATGAAGAAGGTGAAGAGGAAGAAGAAGAGGGGAATTACTTCGGTGGATCAACTGTTCTATATTTGAGATATCCATTTCATGGCCAACCTGGTTTGTTCATCAGCTGATCTATTGTTAAGATTGAATTTTGTTGTTAAATTGCCATGCCGCATTCTCGGTTGAATTCCCTGGTGTTTCTTTTGGTTAAGAGAGAGTGTTGTATAGACTGTTCAGTAAAGAAGTAACCCCCTTTCTAGTTACGATTAGTAATCGAACGGTTAAATAAGAGATGGGATTGATGTTCGCATGCCCTCGATGCGGTCTTCTCTGCCTTGCTAATTGGGTCCGTCCGCCCTAGTGTAGGGATGCGGGCTAGTCATATGTCAAGGATGGTGATGCTTT
Organism: Magicicada septendecula; assembly: GCA_034769895.1. Lineage (NCBI taxonomy): Eukaryota > Metazoa > Arthropoda > Insecta > Hemiptera > Cicadidae > Magicicada > Magicicada septendecula. The sequence continues at coordinate 326,563,887 of CM068370.1, forward strand.
GTTTCGCTTCATATGGCTGGTCGGTCCAAGAGGTGGACGAGAGTAGTAGTATGGTCACTCACATATCAAGGTCAGCGATACCTTGTTTGGTCCTTGGACGCATATGTGAATGGCAGCAGTAGAGGTAGGTGGCGGTCACCAGAGAGGGTGACGTGTTGGGGCGGTCCCGTGGGGTTGGCATGGCGGAGAGGGCTCGCGTGGGGACGGTCGCAGTGGTGTTGAGATTTTTCAGTCCTGGGAGGGGGGATAGAAGTTGACCAAAGTAGGTATCAGTGTTTGGGTCTCAAGTTGTGCGTTGGGAGGCCTTGGGAGGTCAGAACTCAGAGACCTCCCGAACTTCTCTTTCTTCTTTTCTTCTTCTGTCCTTTCTTGCTGTATGCTGGCCCTGATCAAGTCAGCGTGCAGTGCCCGCACACTTACTCACGCATACAAGAACACCCACTACACTTCTTCTTTCCAGCTCTTTCGTTTTCCTTCTGAGCCTCTGTTCTCCTGAGAGCGAATTTCATTGAGAATTACCGGAGAGAGTCTGTGTTCTAGAAGATTGTGGGGGTACTATGAAGGGTACCCGAGTTTCAAGTGTGAGGCAACCATGTTGCCCTTTTAGGGTGGGGTGTGCCGGTTTGCTTGAGAACCGGCGTTTGTATAAAATAAAAGTTCGAGATATATATATATATAGTATAATTTATTAATGTCAACCGCGAAATTGTTACGTGGCGCCGATCTGTGTTACCGTTTTGCCCCTCTGCATGCTGGCGCTGCCTGTTGAGGGAAACTAGTAATTAACTTGGCTGATCAGGCCCGCGTCTGGCATGTCGGAGTCAGTCAGTCGCCTGCTACAGAACCGAAAACAGTCTCTCTCCCCGGCAGCAGAGTTTTTCTAATTGTGGTTTTTGTCTTCTCTTTCATGGCGAAGTAAACGCCCATAGACCTTCCGGTGAGTACATTAAATATATATTATTCATTTTGTTGTAAAAAGTTTAAATTAAAACCATATTTAACTTAGATGCGAACGGATGAAAGTTTTGAAGTATGCCTCGTGGCCGCTAGCCGAATGTATAGTCATTGTTAAATATGTGATTTATTGAAATAAGAATACAACCTAATACCTTGTATTTTGTAACTAGTAATTGTGTATGAAAAAGAGATGTAAGAAATTATGTAATTTTGTGGGGGGACTTTGTTGGATTGTCTGTGTGAGCACGTGGCGTGGTGACCGGAAGTGGATGATCATTGTTAAGTATTTAGTTTATTTAAACATGTAAAATTACGTATTTTGCGAGACTTTAATGAATTGACTGTGCGAGCACATGGCCGTACGAACTTGCTACCTGTTGTAATAAGTTAACGTTGTATATGCCTGTGAGTGTGCTTTATAAATTGAGCTAAATCAAGTGAATTGAGGTCTGGTGTGTGAGATATTAATTTGAAATATAAAAGAGGAAATGTTGCGCCTATTTTTGTTGAACATTGTTGAATTGGTCAGGGAAGGGCAGGAGTTAATACTGTTTATACACGCTTTGTATGTGACATGTGTGTGTTATGGTTTAGTGGTCAGTCAATTAATTATAAATCTTTAGGGTTCCCGATGTAGTTGGAAATCTGACTCCAGAATGGTGTAATTTCATCTTCACCATGAACTGAACTACATTACACTCTGGTTCCGCTGCTGCTGGAAGGGACCCCACTGTAAGGCATGACACTGTAACTCTGGACCAAAATGAGGTGATATTTAAACTTTTTTTACTCGCACCTGGCCTCTACAGTAAACACTATGTTCTGTGCACTTAACATAGACTTTGATTGATTTTACACCGTTAGACTGTTTAATCGGTTGTGTGCCGGCTGGACAGTTTTAATGTAATCTGGGTTTAATAATACAGTTAGTACGAGAATAATTGTAGGCCCGCCCGCTGGATGTGCCCAGCGTGCATTAATTTTATGCTCTATAATGGGTGCAAAAGTTGTGGGGGGGGGCAGTTTTTTTAATTAAGTAGATGGGTGTTGTTTGTAAGATGTGCTGAACCGGCTGGTTTGGTTTCATTTTTATCACGGGATTTTTTGCACTTAATCACCTTCTTTTCATACAAGGGCTGGGGTTTTCTTTTATTCTGCTATCAGGTCTAGTTACTTTAAAAAATTTCACAAATCAGGGGGTAGGCACCTGTTGGTGCCATCTCATGCAAGCTTCCGACATGTTATCCTATGCAGGGTTAGGCATATGCTGGAATATGCCGGCGGCCGGGTCAATTCAGAATCTCTTTCAATTTATATATATATATATTTATAAAATTAAAATTTTAGAATTTTTATAAAATTATACAGGCTGTACTGACACTTCAATTCATGATTGTATTTTCTTGCTGTTATGTTCAAATCAGATTTTCTTTAAAATTTTATATTTTTATAAAATTAAAGATTCTACAATTTTTATAAAATTTATACAGGCTGTACTGGCACCTTAAGTTTATAATTGTAGTTTCTTGTATTATGGCAAGTCCAGATTTGCTCTATCTTTATGTATGTATTTGATAAGAATATGCAGGCGGGGCGCCAGGCTTTATAATTGTAATTTGTCTGTAATTATGTGATGTATAGGTATATATGTTAGATTATGTGTTTGACTTATGTGTTAAAATAATGAATAAGATTGATATATATATATATATATATGTTGTTGAATTATGTGAAGGAATGATATTTACATGTTATAATTGAAATTGTTTTATTGAAATATTCAATTGATGTTGAAATTTTTCTGGATTATGATGTATTAAACAAACAATGGGAAATTTTAGAATTATAATTAATATATATATATATATATTATAACTACACGCACTTCTTCTATGCGTTATTGTTATGTCGTGTAATGTGTGAGTACCCACCTGCTGTCTGATCTTGCAGATTCTTCCGACTAGGGCGTGTGGATTTTGGATTTGAAGTTCGCAAGCTAGTAATCTCAAATTATTACAACAACACACAAAATAAGTTACTTTTAAGGGGGAGAGTTTTGTGAGACTGGTAGGCTTTATCGTACAACAATAAAACACTGTTATATGGGGTAATAAAACGTTGTTTATTACACCAACAACACACAAGAATAGAATGGTTATTATATATGGATTTCTTACAGTGTAAACTATGAATCAATGTTTTTCGATTGGTCAATAGTTAAAACAAACTGAACTCGTTCTTTGGCGAGTTAATTGCAATTTAAATTTTACTTTATTAATTGATTTGAATTTAATTAAATTTATTTAATTAAATTGAATCTAAGTGTTCATGAAACAAAATATAAAACTCTGAAATTAATTAGAATAATTAATTAAAATAAATTAGACGTGACAGTCTAGTTCACGTTATTTCATTTCTAGTGATTCTACTTCTGATCTACTGCAGTATGATCTAAGATTAGATTGTCAGTTAAGATTTGTATAGCGCTTTTATACTACTTCTATTTCTTAACTATAACTTACTAAAGCCTTAAACTGCTATACAGATTATCACAACGAATTTACTTTTTAATTACTAGAGTCTTTGCTTTTTGTTTGGCACCTGAATTATTTGAATTACAACGTTTTAATTGAAAAATAGAAAATCTGATCTGAAAAATAAATAAGTGGATTTTGCTTTCCTGTTATTGAAGAGGATGTCGTCCCGATTTGTCCCTCGTCGATTCGAGTCCTTGGTTAGAGAAAGTAATCTGCTTATAACTGCTGGATTCGGTCGTGGAGTTCAAAATTCGGCAACATTCTGCTTCCTTGCTGTTTGTGAATATTTTAACGTCTGCTGCTGTCTGCTGGAACTGGTTCCTGTCCCTCGTCGATTCGCACGTTGCACGTCTGTGTGTGTGTGTGTGTGTGTGTGTGTGTGTGTGTGTGTGCTTCGTTCGAGTGGTAGCTCTGCTCGTCAGCTGTTCACCAATAATTTAGACGGCCTCTCTGCTGTATTCTTGAAGTCTGGTCTTGAAGTCGGGTGGATCTCTTGCGTGCTTATGACTATCTGGTAGTACACAATAAGCTTGGTTGATGTACTGAAGAGTATCTCGCCTTTACGCAACAATTACGAGCTATACAGATGATCTGTACTTAGTGTGTTCGTAATTGCGTGTGTGTTGACCACGTAGAGTCTTCTTGTTGATCTTCACCACTTTGGTTACTAGACGATCGAAGGACTACGTCTTAACTTCGTGAGTACTGACAGAAGAGTGAGTTTTCAACCATAAAACACCGCACTAGCCGGGGCCCGCGTGAAATGATTTCATTGGTCGACACACTCTCCCTACCACATAAAATTTTGAATTCCCTTGGTCCGTGAGAATGAAGTTAGATTCCCACAGACGGAGAATAGAATATTATTATCTAATATAATTATCCGGCGGAACCAATTTGTCGCTGCGGATATCCTGTACTTATTTAATTTTGCAATAACTTGGTTGCAAACCAAGTTGTGTGAAATCTAAAATATACAATCTGTCAGAAATTATTATCTTTATAACATACTAAAATCTCATTACTGTAACTCTATTTTTACGGAAGTTAGTCAATTATTTTAATTAACTCTTTCATTTGGTAATTATATTGCATCAAATTTGCACACGTTATTATTAATATCTCGGTAAACATTTTGGCTATATTGGATTTCGCCTTTATTTATTAGTTTCCGAGATATTAATAATTAACAGTTTGGGTGTGGTCGCTTCCTTGTACAGCGAACTGATTACATAATGACCACGTGTGCGTTGCTTTTCAAAGCATTGTTTTCAATGCTCTTAATTCAAATGGAGTTTTGACTGTTACTTTTATTTAAATATGCTTTCAGTATGCGGTAAACATATAACCCCAAATAGTTAATATTTGGTGCTGTTATAATATATTAGAACTTATCGTATCTGGGAAGGTATAATAATGTTTAAATACGTTCCACGTTGGAAACGCCAATTTATAACTTAACCCTTACGTCATCTCTTTATTTAGTATATATAATATTTGTTTTGTTGTTATTAAAATTTATGTATTAAGTGTGTAATTCTAATTTTCTCATTCAAGCCTAGCCCGCGTTTGAAGAGAAGAGAGGGAATCCTTATCTGTTTCTCGTTCTCTTTAATTCAACAGCGATCCGCGAGGTAGCGCTGTGGTTCACAGACTGCTGAAAATTGTAGGTTAGTTATCCGCGTACAATACTTCCTACGTTACACTCTCTACATAAATTATAACTTGTTCATACTGCACTAAATATTATATAAATGATAAGATATCGTTCAATTCAGAAATGATTCTTTATTATAATTTTTGTATTTCTTGACAACAAAGTTCTTCCTTTACGGAGATATAAAAGTCGATCGTATTAGAAGTAATCGATTATCGATCTGATTCAGGGTTATATATTATTTTAATTATTATGGTATTTCTTTAAACACAGGGTGTGAAGGTTCTTTCAACTATTAGTAAGGTCAGAAAATGCATTTCCAATATAGCCAAAATGTTTACCGAGATATTAATAATAACGTGTGCAAATTTGATGCAATATAATTAACAAATGAAAGAGTTAATTAAAATAATTGAATAACTTCTGTAAAAATAGAGTTACAGTAATGAGATTTTAGTATGTTATAAAGATAATAATTTCTGACAGATTGTATATTTTAGATTTCACACAACTTGGTTTGCAACCAAGTTATTGCAAAATTAAATAAGTACAGGATATCCGCAGCGACAAATTGGTTCCGCCGGATAATTATATTAGATAATAATATTCTATTCTCCGTCTGTGGGAATCTAACTTCATTCTCACGGACCAAGGGAATTCAAAATTTTATGTGGTAGGGAGAGTGTGTCGACCAATGAAATCATTTCACGCGGGCCCCGGCTAGTGCGGTGTTTTATGGTTGAAAACTCACTCTTCTGTCAGTACTCACGGAGTTAAGACGTAGTCCTTCGATCGTCTAGTAACCAAAGTGGTGAAGATCAACAAGAAGACTCTACGTGGTCAACACACACGCAATTACGAACACACTAAGTACAGATCATCTGTATAGCTCGTAATTGTTGCGTAAAGGCGAGATACTCTTCAGTACATCAACCAAGCTTATTGTGTACTACCAGATAGTCATAAGCACGCAAGAGATCCACCCGACTTCAAGACCAGACTTCAAGAATACAGCAGAGAGGCCGTCTAAATTATTGGTGAACAGCTGACGAGCAGAGCGACCACTCGAACGAAGCACACACACACACACACAGACGTGCAACGTGCGAATCGACGAGGGACAGGAACCAGTTCCAGCAGACAGCAGCAGACGTTAAAATATTCACAAACAGCAAGGAAGCAGAATGTTGCCGAATTTTGAACTCCACGACCGAATCCAGCAGTTCTAAGCAGATTACTTTCTCTAACCAAGGACTCGAATCGACGAGGGACAAATCGGGACGACATCCTCTTCAATAACAGGAAAGCAAAATCCACTTATTTATTTTTCAGATCAGATTTTCTATTTTTCAATTAAAACGTTGTAATTCAAATAATTCAGGTGCCAAACAAAAAGCAAAGACTCTAGTAATTAAAAAGTAAATTCGTTGTGATAATCTGTATAGCAGTTTAAGGCTTTAGTAAGTTATAGTTAAGAAATAGAAGTAGTATAAAAGCGCTATACAAATCTTAACTGACAATCTAATCTTAGATCATACTGGAGTAGATCAGAAGTAGAATCACTAGAAATGAAATAACGTGAACTAGACTGTCACGTCTAATTTATTTTAATTAATTATTCTAATTAATTTCAGAGTTTTATATTTTGTTTCATGAACACTTAGATTCAATTTAATTAAATAAATTTAATTAAATTCAAATCAATTAATAAAGTAAAATTTAAATTGCAATTAACTCGCCAAAGAACGAGTTCAGTTTGTTTTAACTATTGACCAATCGAAAAACATTGATTCATAGTTTACACTGTAAGAAATCCATATATAATAACCATTCTATTCTTGTGTGTTGTTGGTGTAATAAACAACGTTTTATTACCCCATATAACAGTGTTTTATTGTTGTACGATAAAGCCTACCAGTCTCACAAAACTCTCCCCCTTAAAAGTAACTTATTTTGTGTGTTGTTGTAATAATTTGAGATTACTAGCTTGCGAACTTCAAATCCAAAATCCACACGCCCTAGTCGGAAGAATCTGCAAGATCAGACAGCAGGTGGGTACTCACACATTACACGACATAACAATAACGCATAGAAGAAGTGCGTGTAGTTATAAATGGCTTGCCCGGAACGTGGGGCTCGATCAAATTAAATTAAATTAATTAAATTCAATTTAAATTTAATTTTCACTTTAAAACAAACTTTGCTGTTTTAACTCGTAAAACAGCTGGCGTCCAACTAAACAATCCCCAAAGAGTTTTGTGACTGGTGTTCGTACAACAGTAAAGTTATTTTGTGTATTTGAAACTGTTCTGTGTATTTAAAATTGTTTATATTTGAAACTGCTGTGTATTTAAAATGGAAACTGATAAAATGCTTAAACAGTTATTACAAGAAATGAAACAAAACGCGGCTAAAGCGGAACAAGCGAACGCGGAAATGAAACGCGATTTAACGGAAAATATAAACGCGAAATTTGAACAGAGTGCAGCCAAAGCTGAGCTCAGTATAGCAGAATTAACTTCTAAAATCGAAGCGCAGAGAGTTAGTCTAACCGAAGCATTAGAACAAAGTAACGCTGACATAAACGCCGAGATTAGGCAAAGCAATAAACAAACCACCGCGAAAATAGACGAAAGCGTAAACGCTAAAGTCGTTGAAATCGGTGAGAGTAATAAACAATTAACGGAGAAGGTCGCAGAGATCGGTGAAAGAGTAAATACGGTCGATACTAAAATCAATGAACGGTTTAAGGTTTTTGAGACCACTATGCAAAAATCGTTTATTGAACAAGTAACACGTATGGAGGGCCGGTTCAAGGATCACATAAGCCGTTGCGAGAAGCAAACCCTAGACGTTTCCAAAAAGGTGGAATCCCTAGAGGTAAAGATTCACGCGGACGTGACCGAAACGCAACGACGAGTAGATAAATTAGACGCTTCAATTGTAGAGACGCGATCTAACATTGACTCTAATAAAGAGAGTGTTTTACAAACGTTAAACGACGAGATTTTGAAAGTACGACAGGAGGTACGAAGGAGATCTGCTCCAAATATTTTGGTACAAGGTCCTGTCGACGAGAAAAATCGCGTGTATTTTACGGGGGAAAATAACGGAAACCCCATTGAATTTTTATTAGCGTGTGAGAGTGAAATGGCTAGAGTAGGTTCCCGACTAGAAGATCAAGACAAAATACAGTGGGTGGTTAACGCGATGCGTGATTCGGCGCGTAAGTGGTATAACATTGTACGCGATAGAGTGTCCACATACGCGGAGTTCAAACAAAAATTTGAAAGCCGGTACTGGAACTCGCATACCCAAAGACTTCTGCGCAATGAACTGGAATATGGCCGATTTGATAAGAAAATGGGTATCACCGCCGAAAATTATATAATCCAGCAGGTCGAACGCGCGAAGCATTTAACCCCAGCATTTGCGGAGATTGACATAGTCACGAAGCTTGCCTACCATTTTAATCATAATATTAGAGTAGCTGTATTTACGCAGGGTATTCGCACGATAGACGAACTCCTCATTCTAGTGTCCCAAAGTGAGACGGTTTTTGATTTTGGTGGGTGGCGTTATAATCCCGATTTTCGCCGAAATAATGAAGGGCAGAATACGCGAGAACAATACCAGCAACCTGACCCGAGACCGAGTACTAGTTCTACTCCACCCCAAACATCGTCAAAACCCCCAGATAAGACCTTTGAATACAAAGGCAAACAAAATATTGCTAGATCAAAAGGGCAATATAAGGGTAACGACGGGGCCCCGATTAGAGCTATGCAAACGGTTGAGATAGCTAGAACCGATACAATAGAGCAAGACAGCGATACTCCAAGTAATAAAGACCCCAACGAGAGGAGAAAGAATAGTAAGTTTCCAAAAAACTTGGAAACGGGCGCCTCCAGGGTGGAAGCGCCATAAATCATGCTAAAACCTATCGCAATAAAGTAGGTAAAAATAAGAAAAATGCTAGATTTAAGAAAAGTGATTTTTATACAGAAATTTGTACGCCAGTTGACAAAGTATTTCAACCGGAAGGTAAGGAAACGTGGTTGGCTGTCAACACAATGCAACAATGGGCACCGACAAATGTACGTCCGGAGGAACAGGAAAGTGACGACGACGTTCCCACACAGTCAGCGTGGGAAGACGTAGAAATCATATCCGGGGACGCGTACGAATTCGACTAGTACATAGCGGAATATTGTCGAGCCACCCATAAAAATGCATACGATATACTGGATGCACTTTAAAGATAATAATAATTGTATTATGATAATTAAAATTAAAATAAGTAATTTGTGTTTTATAATATTATTAATAATAATTGTAGATAACTTGTGTATTAATAATAATATTTTTCTATCGCGGTAAAGAATAAGCGTATACAACTGAACGAGCTCACGGCAGGAAATAGTTACGTCACGCGATAAGCTGCTGACCGACATTTGAAAACTAGGTCAAGCAATTAGACGCGCGCCCGGCGATAACGGTTGTAAATACTGTCAGCAAATTCCTTTGCACGCGTGCTATTGTTTACAAACAAAGGTACTACCCGTTTTAAAAACATTAATACACAATAAGTTGCAAATATGATATTTTTTTATACATGTATTTAGAGTTAAATTGGATATAATGCAATAACATTAACACTTGTGTACGTGTCTTCAGTATAAGTAATACAATGTATAGGTAATAAGAATAATGATTACAGAATATGTGTGTAATGATTAAGAAAAAAAAAATAACTGTAATTATTACATTCATTTTTTTTTAAAAGCGGGTGTGGGAATATATAACAGCACCAAATATTAACTATTTGGGGTTATATGTTTACCGCATACTGAAAGCATATTTAAATAAAAGTAACAGTCAAAACTCCATTTGAATGAAGAGCATTGAAAATAATGCTTTGAAAAGCAACGCACACGTGGTCATTATGTAATCAGTTCGCTGTACAAGGAAGCGACCACACCCAAACTGTTAATTATTAATATCTCGGAAACTAATAAATAAAGGCGAAATCCAATATAGCCAAAATGTTTACCGAGATATTAATAATAACGTGTGCAAATTTGATGCAATATAATTAACAAATGAAAGAGTTAATTAAAATAATTGAATAACTTCTGTAAAAATAGAGTTACAGTAATGAGATTTTAGTATGTTATAAAGATAATAATTTCTGACAGATTGTTTATTTTAGATTTCACACAACTTGGTTTGCAACCAAGTTATTGCAAAATTAAATAAGTACAGGATATCCGCAGCGACAAATTGGTTCCGCCGGATAATTATATTAGATAATAATATTCTATTCTCCGTCTGTGGGAATCTAACTTCATTCTCACGGACCAAGGGAATTCAAAATTTTATGTGGTAGGGAGAGTGTGTCGACCAATGAAATCATTTCACGCGGGCCCCGGCTAGTGCGGTGTTTTATGGTTGAAAACTCACTCTTCTGTCAGTACTCACGGAGTTAAGACGTAGTCCTTCGATCGTCTAGTAACCAAAGTGGTGAAGATCAACAAGAAGACTCTACGTGGTCAACACACACGCAATTACGAACACACTAAGTACAGATCATCTGTATAGCTCGTAATTGTTGCGTAAAGGCGAGATACTCTTCAGTACATCAACCAAGCTTATTGTGTACTACCAGATAGTCATAAGCACGCAAGAGATCCACCCGACTTCAAGACCAGACTTCAAGAATACAGCAGAGAGGCCGTCTAAATTATTGGTGAACAGCTGACGAGCAGAGCGACCACTCGAACGAAGCACACACACACACACACAGACGTGCAACGTGCGAATCGACGAGGGACAGGAACCAGTTCCAGCAGACAGCAGCAGACGTTAAAATATTCACAAACAGCAAGGAAGCAGAATGTTGCCGAATTTTGAACTCCACGACCGAATCCAGCAGTTCTAAGCAGATTACTTTCTCTAACCAAGGACTCGAATCGACGAGGGACAAATCGGGACGACATCCTCTTCAATAACAGGAAAGCAAAATCCACTTATTTATTTTTCAGATCAGATTTTCTATTTTTCAATTAAAACGTTGTAATTCAAATAATTCAGGTGCCAAACAAAAAGCAAAGACTCTAGTAATTAAAAAGTAAATTCGTTGTGATAATCTGTATAGCAGTTTAAGGCTTTAGTAAGTTATAGTTAAGAAATAGAAGTAGTATAAAAGCGCTATACAAATCTTAACTGACAATCTAATCTTAGATCATACTGGAGTAGATCAGAAGTAGAATCACTAGAAATGAAATAACGTGAACTAGACTGTCACGTCTAATTTATTTTAATTAATTATTCTAATTAATTTCAGAGTTTTATATTTTGTTTCATGAACACTTAGATTCAATTTAATTAAATAAATTTAATTAAATTCAAATCAATTAATAAAGTAAAATTTAAATTGCAATTAACTCGCCAAAGAACGAGTTCAGTTTGTTTTAACTATTGACCAATCGAAAAACATTGATTCATAGTTTACACTGTAAGAAATCCATATATAATAACCATTCTATTCTTGTGTGTTGTTGGTGTAATAAACAACGTTTTATTACCCCATATAACAGTGTTTTATTGTTGTACGATAAAGCCTACCAGTCTCACAAAACTCTCCCCCTTAAAAGTAACTTATTTTGTGTGTTGTTGTAATAATTTGAGATTACTAGCTTGCGAACTTCAAATCCAAAATCCACACGCCCTAGTCGGAAGAATCTGCAAGATCAGACAGCAGGTGGGTACTCACACATTACACGACATAACAATAACGCATAGAAGAAGTGCGTGTAGTTATAAATGGCTTGCCCGGAACGTGGGGCTCGATCAAATTAAATTAAATTAATTAAATTCAATTTAAATTTAATTTTCACTTTAAAACAAACTTTGCTGTTTTAACTCGTAAAACAGCTGGCGTCCAACTAAACAATCCCCAAAGAGTTTTGTGACTGGTGTTCGTACAACAGTAAAGTTATTTTGTGTATTTGAAACTGTTCTGTGTATTTAAAATTGTTTATATTTGAAACTGCTGTGTATTTAAAATGGAAACTGATAAAATGCTTAAACAGTTATTACAAGAAATGAAACAAAACGCGGCTAAAGCGGAACAAGCGAACGCGGAAATGAAACGCGATTTAACGGAAAATATAAACGCGAAATTTGAACAGAGTGCAGCCAAAGCTGAGCTCAGTATAGCAGAATTAACTTCTAAAATCGAAGCGCAGAGAGTTAGTCTAACCGAAGCATTAGAACAAAGTAACGCTGACATAAACGCCGAGATTAGGCAAAGCAATAAACAAACCACCGCGAAAATAGACGAAAGCGTAAACGCTAAAGTCGTTGAAATCGGTGAGAGTAATAAACAATTAACGGAGAAGGTCGCAGAGATCGGTGAAAGAGTAAATACGGTCGATACTAAAATCAATGAACGGTTTAAGGTTTTTGAGACCACTATGCAAAAATCGTTTATTGAACAAGTAACACGTATGGAGGGCCGGTTCAAGGATCACATAAGCCGTTGCGAGAAGCAAACCCTAGACGTTTCCAAAAAGGTGGAATCCCTAGAGGTAAAGATTCACGCGGACGTGACCGAAACGCAACGACGAGTAGATAAATTAGACGCTTCAATTGTAGAGACGCGATCTAACATTGACTCTAATAAAGAGAGTGTTTTACAAACGTTAAACGACGAGATTTTGAAAGTACGACAGGAGGTACGAAGGAGATCTGCTCCAAATATTTTGGTACAAGGTCCTGTCGACGAGAAAAATCGCGTGTATTTTACGGGGGAAAATAACGGAAACCCCATTGAATTTTTATTAGCGTGTGAGAGTGAAATGGCTAGAGTAGGTTCCCGACTAGAAGATCAAGACAAAATACAGTGGGTGGTTAACGCGATGCGTGATTCGGCGCGTAAGTGGTATAACATTGTACGCGATAGAGTGTCCACATACGCGGAGTTCAAACAAAAATTTGAAAGCCGGTACTGGAACTCGCATACCCAAAGACTTCTGCGCAATGAACTGGAATATGGCCGATTTGATAAGAAAATGGGTATCACCGCCGAAAATTATATAATCCAGCAGGTCGAACGCGCGAAGCATTTAACCCCAGCATTTGCGGAGATTGACATAGTCACGAAGCTTGCCTACCATTTTAATCATAATATTAGAGTAGCTGTATTTACGCAGGGTATTCGCACGATAGACGAACTCCTCATTCTAGTGTCCCAAAGTGAGACGGTTTTTGATTTTGGTGGGTGGCGTTATAATCCCGATTTTCGCCGAAATAATGAAGGGCAGAATACGCGAGAACAATACCAGCAACCTGACCCGAGACCGAGTACTAGTTCTACTCCACCCCAAACATCGTCAAAACCCCCAGATAAGACCTTTGAATACAAAGGCAAACAAAATATTGCTAGATCAAAAGGGCAATATAAGGGTAACGACGGGGCCCCGATTAGAGCTATGCAAACGGTTGAGATAGCTAGAACCGATACAATAGAGCAAGACAGCGATACTCCAAGTAATAAAGACCCCAACGAGAGGAGAAAGAATAGTAAGTTTCCAAAAAACTTGGAAACGGGCGCCTCCAGGGTGGAAGCGCCATAAATCATGCTAAAACCTATCGCAATAAAGTAGGTAAAAATAAGAAAAATGCTAGATTTAAGAAAAGTGATTTTTATACAGAAATTTGTACGCCAGTTGACAAAGTATTTCAACCGGAAGGTAAGGAAACGTGGTTGGCTGTCAACACAATGCAACAATGGGCACCGACAAATGTACGTCCGGAGGAACAGGAAAGTGACGACGACGTTCCCACACAGTCAGCGTGGGAAGACGTAGAAATCATATCCGGGGACGCGTACGAATTCGACTAGTACATAGCGGAATATTGTCGAGCCACCCATAAAAATGCATACGATATACTGGATGCACTTTAAAGATAATAATAATTGTATTATGATAATTAAAATTAAAATAAGTAATTTGTGTTTTATAATATTATTAATAATAATTGTAGATAACTTGTGTATTAATAATAATATTTTTCTATCGCGGTAAAGAATAAGCGTATACAACTGAACGAGCTCACGGCAGGAAATAGTTACGTCACGCGATAAGCTGCTGACCGACATTTGAAAACTAGGTCAAGCAATTAGACGCGCGCCCGGCGATAACGGTTGTAAATACTGTCAGCAAATTCCTTTGCACGCGTGCTATTGTTTACAAACAAAGGTACTACCCGTTTTAAAAACATTAATACACAATAAGTTGCAAATATGATATTTTTTTATACATGTATTTAGAGTTAAATTGGATATAATGCAATAACATTAACACTTGTGTACGTGTCTTCAGTATAAGTAATACAATGTATAGGTAATAAGAATAATGATTACAGAATATGTGTGTAATGATTAAGAAAAAAAAAATAACTGTAATTATTACATTCATTTTTTTTTAAAAGCGGGTGTGGGAATATATAACAGCACCAAATATTAACTATTTGGGGTTATATGTTTACCGCATACTGAAAGCATATTTAAATAAAAGTAACAGTCAAAACTCCATTTGAATGAAGAGCATTGAAAATAATGCTTTGAAAAGCAACGCACACGTGGTCATTATGTAATCAGTTCGCTGTACAAGGAAGCGACCACACCCAAACTGTTAATTATTAATATCTCGGAAACTAATAAATAAAGGCGAAATCCAATATAGCCAAAATGTTTACCGAGATATTAATAATAACGTGTGCAAATTTGATGCAATATAATTAACAAATGAAAGAGTTAATTAAAATAATTGAATAACTTCTGTAAAAATAGAGTTACAGTAATGAGATTTTAGTATGTTATAAAGATAATAATTTCTGACAGATTGTTTATTTTAGATTTCACACAACTTGGTTTGCAACCAAGTTATTGCAAAATTAAATAAGTACAGGATATCCGCAGCGACAAATTGGTTCCGCCGGATAATTATATTAGATAATAATATTCTATTCTCCGTCTGTGGGAATCTAACTTCATTCTCACGGACCAAGGGAATTCAAAATTTTATGTGGTAGGGAGAGTGTGTCGACCAATGAAATCATTTCACGCGGGCCCCGGCTAGTGCGGTGTTTTATGGTTGAAAACTCACTCTTCTGTCAGTACTCACGGAGTTAAGACGTAGTCCTTCGATCGTCTAGTAACCAAAGTGGTGAAGATCAACAAGAAGACTCTACGTGGTCAACACACACGCAATTACGAACACACTAAGTACAGATCATCTGTATAGCTCGTAATTGTTGCGTAAAGGCGAGATACTCTTCAGTACATCAACCAAGCTTATTGTGTACTACCAGATAGTCATAAGCACGCAAGAGATCCACCCGACTTCAAGACCAGACTTCAAGAATACAGCAGAGAGGCCGTCTAAATTATTGGTGAACAGCTGACGAGCAGAGCGACCACTCGAACGAAGCACACACACACACACACACAGACGTGCAACGTGCGAATCGACGAGGGACAGGAACCAGTTCCAGCAGACAGCAGCAGACGTTAAAATATTCACAAACAGCAAGGAAGCAGAATGTTGCCGAATTTTGAACTCCACGACCGAATCCAGCAGTTCTAAGCAGATTACTTTCTCTAACCAAGGACTCGAATCGACGAGGGACAAATCGGGACGACATCCTCTTCAATAACAGGAAAGCAAAATCCACTTATTTATTTTTCAGATCAGATTTTCTATTTTTCAATTAAAACGTTGTAATTCAAATAATTCAGGTGCCAAACAAAAAGCAAAGACTCTAGTAATTAAAAAGTAAATTCGTTGTGATAATCTGTATAGCAGTTTAAGGCTTTAGTAAGTTATAGTTAAGAAATAGAAGTAGTATAAAAGCGCTATACAAATCTTAACTGACAATCTAATCTTAGATCATACTGGAGTAGATCAGAAGTAGAATCACTAGAAATGAAATAACGTGAACTAGACTGTCACGTCTAATTTATTTTAATTAATTATTCTAATTAATTTCAGAGTTTTATATTTTGTTTCATGAACACTTAGATTCAATTTAATTAAATAAATTTAATTAAATTCAAATCAATTAATAAAGTAAAATTTAAATTGCAATTAACTCGCCAAAGAACGAGTTTAGTTTGTTTTAACTATTGACCAATCGAAAAACATTGATTCATAGTTTACACTGTAAGAAATCCATATATAATAACCATTCTATTCTTGTGTGTTGTTGGTGTAATAAACAACGTTTTATTACCCCATATAACAGTGTTTTATTGTTGTACGATAAAGCCTACCAGTCTCACAAAACTCTCCCCCTTAAAAGTAACTTATTTTGTGTGTTGTTGTAATAATTTGAGATTACTAGCTTGCGAACTTCAAATCCAAAATCCACACGCCCTAGTCGGAAGAATCTGCAAGATCAGACAGCAGGTGGGTACTCACACATTACACGACATAACAATAACGCATAGAAGAAGTGCGTGTAGTTATAAATGGCTTGCCCGGAACGTGGGGCTCGATCAAATTAAATTAAATTAATTAAATTCAATTTAAATTTAATTTTCACTTTAAAACAAACTTTGCTGTTTTAACTCGTAAAACAGCTGGCGTCCAACTAAACAATCCCCAAAGAGTTTTGTGACTGGTGTTCGTACAACAGTAAAGTTATTTTGTGTATTTGAAACTGTTCTGTGTATTTAAAATTGTTTATATTTGAAACTGCTGTGTATTTAAAATGGAAACTGATAAAATGCTTAAACAGTTATTACAAGAAATGAAACAAAACGCGGCTAAAGCGGAACAAGCGAACGCGGAAATGAAACGCGATTTAACGGAAAATATAAACGCGAAATTTGAACAGAGTGCAGCCAAAGCTGAGCTCAGTATAGCAGAATTAACTTCTAAAATCGAAGCGCAGAGAGTTAGTCTAACCGAAGCATTAGAACAAAGTAACGCTGACATAAACGCCGAGATTAGGCAAAGCAATAAACAAACCACCGCGAAAATAGACGAAAGCGTAAACGCTAAAGTCGTTGAAATCGGTGAGAGTAATAAACAATTAACGGAGAAGGTCGCAGAGATCGGTGAAAGAGTAAATACGGTCGATACTAAAATCAATGAACGGTTTAAGGTTTTTGAGACCACTATGCAAAAATCGTTTATTGAACAAGTAACACGTATGGAGGGCCGGTTCAAGGATCACATAAGCCGTTGCGAGAAGCAAACCCTAGACGTTTCCAAAAAGGTGGAATCCCTAGAGGTAAAGATTCACGCGGACGTGACCGAAACGCAACGACGAGTAGATAAATTAGACGCTTCAATTGTAGAGACGCGATCTAACATTGACTCTAATAAAGAGAGTGTTTTACAAACGTTAAACGACGAGATTTTGAAAGTACGACAGGAGGTACGAAGGAGATCTGCTCCAAATATTTTGGTACAAGGTCCTGTCGACGAGAAAAATCACGTGTATTTTACGGGGGAAAATAACGGAAACCCCATTGAATTTTTATTAGCGTGTGAGAGTGAAATGGCTAGAGTAGGTTCCCGACTAGAAGATCAAGACAAAATACAGTGGGTGGTTAACGCGATGCGTGATTCGGCGCGTAAGTGGTATAACATTGTACGCGATAGAGTGTCCACATACGCGGAGCTCAAACAAAAATTTGAAAGCCGGTACTGGAACTCGCATACCCAAAGACTTCTGCGCAATGAACTGGAATATGGCCGATTTGATAAGAAAATGGGTATCACCGCCGAAAATTATATAATCCAGCAGGTCGAACGCGCGAAGCATTTAACCCCAGCATTTGCGGAGATTGACATAGTCACGAAGCTTGCCTACCATTTTAATCATAATATTAGAGTAGCTGTATTTACGCAGGGTATTCGCACGATAGACGAACTCCTCATTCTAGTGTCCCAAAGTGAGACGGTTTTTGATTTTGGTGGGTGGCGTTATAATCCCGATTTTCGCCGAAATAATGAAGGGCAGAATACGCGAGAACAATACCAGCAACCTGACCCGAGACCGAGTACTAGTTCTACTCCACCCCAAACATCGTCAAAACCCCCAGATAAGACCTTTGAATACAAAGGCAAACAAAATATTGCTAGATCAAAAGGGCAATATAAGGGTAACGACGGGGCCCCGATTAGAGCTATGCAAACGGTTGAGATAGCTAGAACCGATACAATAGAGCAAGACAGCGATACTCCAAGTAATAAAGACCCCAACGAGAGGAGAAAGAATAGTAAGTTTCCAAAAAACTTGGAAACGGGCGCCTCCAGGGTGGAAGCGCCATAAATCATGCTAAAACCTATCGCAATAAAGTAGGTAAAAATAAGAAAAATGCTAGATTTAAGAAAAGTGATTTTTATACAGAAATTTGTACGCCAGTTGACAAAGTATTTCAACCGGAAGGTAAGGAAACGTGGTTGGCTGTCAACACAATGCAACAATGGGCACCGACAAATGTACGTCCGGAGGAACAGGAAAGTGACGACGACGTTCCCACACAGTCAGCGTGGGAAGACGTAGAAATCATATCCGGGGACGCGTACGAATTCGACTAGTACATAGCGGAATATTGTCGAGCCACCCATAAAAATGCATACGATATACTGGATGCACTTTAAAGATAATAATAATTGTATTATGATAATTAAAATTAAAATAAGTAATTTGTGTTTTATAATATTATTAATAATAATTGTAGATAACTTGTGTATTAATAATAATATTTTTCTATCGCGGTAAAGAATAAGCGTATACAACTGAACGAGCTCACGGCAGGAAATAGTTACGTCACGCGATAAGCTGCTGACCGACATTTGAAAACTAGGTCAAGCAATTAGACGCGCGCCCGGCGATAACGGTTGTAAATACTGTCAGCAAATTCCTTTGCACGCGTGCTATTGTTTACAAACAAAGGTACTACCCGTTTTAAAAACATTAATACACAATAAGTTGCAAATATGATATTTTTTTATACATGTATTTAGAGTTAAATTGGATATAATGCAATAACATTAACACTTGTGTACGTGTCTTCAGTATAAGTAATACAATGTATAGGTAATAAGAATAATGATTACAGAATATGTGTGTAATGATTAAGAAAAAAAAAATAACTGTAATTATTACATTCATTTTTTTTTAAAAGCGGGTGTGGGAATATATAACAGCACCAAATATTAACTATTTGGGGTTATATGTTTACCGCATACTGAAAGCATATTTAAATAAAAGTAACAGTCAAAACTCCATTTGAATGAAGAGCATTGAAAATAATGCTTTGAAAAGCAACGCACACGTGGTCATTATGTAATCAGTTCGCTGTACAAGGAAGCGACCACACCCAAACTGTTAATTATTAATATCTCGGAAACTAATAAATAAAGGCGAAATCCAATATAGCCAAAATGTTTACCGAGATATTAATAATAACGTGTGCAAATTTGATGCAATATAATTAACAAATGAAAGAGTTAATTAAAATAATTGAATAACTTCTGTAAAAATAGAGTTACAGTAATGAGATTTTAGTATGTTATAAAGATAATAATTTCTGACAGATTGTTTATTTTAGATTTCACACAACTTGGTTTGCAACCAAGTTATTGCAAAATTAAATAAGTACAGGATATCCGCAGCGACAAATTGGTTCCGCCGGATAATTATATTAGATAATAATATTCTATTCTCCGTCTGTGGGAATCTAACTTCATTCTCACGGACCAAGGGAATTCAAAATTTTATGTGGTAGGGAGAGTGTGTCGACCAATGAAATCATTTCACGCGGGCCCCGGCTAGTGCGGTGTTTTATGGTTGAAAACTCACTCTTCTGTCAGTACTCACGGAGTTAAGACGTAGTCCTTCGATCGTCTAGTAACCAAAGTGGTGAAGATCAACAAGAAGACTCTACGTGGTCAACACACACGCAATTACGAACACACTAAGTACAGATCATCTGTATAGCTCGTAATTGTTGCGTAAAGGCGAGATACTCTTCAGTACATCAACCAAGCTTATTGTGTACTACCAGATAGTCATAAGCACGCAAGAGATCCACCCGACTTCAAGACCAGACTTCAAGAATACAGCAGAGAGGCCGTCTAAATTATTGGTGAACAGCTGACGAGCAGAGCGACCACTCGAACGAAGCACACACACACACACACAGACGTGCAACGTGCGAATCGACGAGGGACAGGAACCAGTTCCAGCAGACAGCAGCAGACGTTAAAATATTCACAAACAGCAAGGAAGCAGAATGTTGCCGAATTTTGAACTCCACGACCGAATCCAGCAGTTCTAAGCAGATTACTTTCTCTAACCAAGGACTCGAATCGACGAGGGACAAATCGGGACGACATCCTCTTCAATAACAGGAAAGCAAAATCCACTTATTTATTTTTCAGATCAGATTTTCTATTTTTCAATTAAAACGTTGTAATTCAAATAATTCAGGTGCCAAACAAAAAGCAAAGACTCTAGTAATTAAAAAGTAAATTCGTTGTGATAATCTGTATAGCAGTTTAAGGCTTTAGTAAGTTATAGTTAAGAAATAGAAGTAGTATAAAAGCGCTATACAAATCTTAACTGACAATCTAATCTTAGATCATACTGGAGTAGATCAGAAGTAGAATCACTAGAAATGAAATAACGTGAACTAGACTGTCACGTCTAATTTATTTTAATTAATTATTCTAATTAATTTCAGAGTTTTATATTTTGTTTCATGAACACTTAGATTCAATTTAATTAAATAAATTTAATTAAATTCAAATCAATTAATAAAGTAAAATTTAAATTGCAATTAACTCGCCAAAGAACGAGTTTAGTTTGTTTTAACTATTGACCAATCGAAAAACATTGATTCATAGTTTACACTGTAAGAAATCCATATATAATAACCATTCTATTCTTGTGTGTTGTTGGTGTAATAAACAACGTTTTATTACCCCATATAACAGTGTTTTATTGTTGTACGATAAAGCCTACCAGTCTCACAAAACTCTCCCCCTTAAAAGTAACTTATTTTGTGTGTTGTTGTAATAATTTGAGATTACTAGCTTGCGAACTTCAAATCCAAAATCCACACGCCCTAGTCGGAAGAATCTGCAAGATCAGACAGCAGGTGGGTACTCACACATTACACGACATAACAATAACGCATAGAAGAAGTGCTTGTAGTTATAAATGGCTTGCCCGGAACGTGGGGCTCGATCAAATTAAATTAAATTAATTAAATTCAATTTAAATTTAATTTTCACTTTAAAACAAACTTTGCTGTTTTAACTCGTAAAACAGCTGGCGTCCAACTAAACAATCCCCAAAGAGTTTTGTGACTGGTGTTCGTACAACAGTAAAGTTATTTTGTGTATTTGAAACTGTTCTGTGTATTTAAAATTGTTTATATTTGAAACTGCTGTGTATTTAAAATGGAAACTGATAAAATGCTTAAACAGTTATTACAAGAAATGAAACAAAACGCGGCTAAAGCGGAACAAGCGAACGCGGAAATGAAACGCGATTTAACGGAAAATATAAACGCGAAATTTGAACAGAGTGCAGCCAAAGCTGAGCTCAGTATAGCAGAATTAACTTCTAAAATCGAAGCGCAGAGAGTTAGTCTAACCGAAGCATTAGAACAAAGTAACGCTGACATAAACGCCGAGATTAGGCAAAGCAATAAACAAACCACCGCGAAAATAGACGAAAGCGTAAACGCTAAAGTCGTTGAAATCGGTGAGAGTAATAAACAATTAACGGAGAAGGTCGCAGAGATCGGTGAAAGAGTAAATACGGTCGATACTAAAATCAATGAACGGTTTAAGGTTTTTGAGACCACTATGCAAAAATCGTTTATTGAACAAGTAACACGTATGGAGGGCCGGTTCAAGGATCACATAAGCCGTTGCGAGAAGCAAACCCTAGACGTTTCCAAAAAGGTGGAATCCCTAGAGGTAAAGATTCACGCGGACGTGACCGAAACGCAACGACGAGTAGATAAATTAGACGCTTCAATTGTAGAGACGCGATCTAACATTGACTCTAATAAAGAGAGTGTTTTACAAACGTTAAACGACGAGATTTTGAAAGTACGACAGGAGGTACGAAGGAGATCTGCTCCAAATATTTTGGTACAATGTCCTGTCGACGAGAAAAATCACGTGTATTTTACGGGGGAAAATAACGGAAACCCCATTGAATTTTTATTAGCGTGTGAGAGTGAAATGGCTAGAGTAGGTTCCCGACTAGAAGATCAAGACAAAATACAGTGGGTGGTTAACGCGATGCGTGATTCGGCGCGTAAGTGGTATAACATTGTACGCGATAGAGTGTCCACATACGCGGAGTTCAAACAAAAATTTGAAAGCCGGTACTGGAACTCGCATACCCAAAGACTTCTGCGCAATGAACTGGAATATGGCCGATTTGATAAGAAAATGGGTATCACCGCCGAAAATTATATAATCCAGCAGGTCGAACGCGCGAAGCATTTAACCCCAGCATTTGCGGAGATTGACATAGTCACGAAGCTTGCCTACCATTTTAATCATAATATTAGAGTAGCTGTATTTACGCAGGGTATTCGCACGATAGACGAACTCCTCATTCTAGTGTCCCAAAGTGAGACGGTTTTTGATTTTGGTGGGTGGCGTTATAATCCCGATTTTCGCCGAAATAATGAAGGGCAGAATACGCGAGAACAATACCAGCAACCTGACCCGAGACCGAGTACTAGTTCTACTCCACCCCAAACATCGTCAAAACCCCCAGATAAGACCTTTGAATACAAAGGCAAACAAAATATTGCTAGATCAAAAGGGCAATATAAGGGTAACGACGGGGCCCCGATTAGAGCTATGCAAACGGTTGAGATAGCTAGAACCGATACAATAGAGCAAGACAGCGATACTCCAAGTAATAAAGACCCCAACGAGAGGAGAAAGAATAGTAAGTTTCCAAAAAACTTGGAAACGGGCGCCTCCAGGGTGGAAGCGCCATAAATCATGCTAAAACCTATCGCAATAAAGTAGGTAAAAATAAGAAAAATGCTAGATTTAAGAAAAGTGATTTTTATACAGAAATTTGTACGCCAGTTGACAAAGTATTTCAACCGGAAGGTAAGGAAACGTGGTTGGCTGTCAACACAATGCAACAATGGGCACCGACAAATGTACGTCCGGAGGAACAGGAAAGTGACGACGACGTTCCCACACAGTCAGCGTGGGAAGACGTAGAAATCATATCCGGGGACGCGTACGAATTCGACTAGTACATAGCGGAATATTGTCGAGCCACCCATAAAAATGCATACGATATACTGGATGCACTTTAAAGATAATAATAATTGTATTATGATAATTAAAATTAAAATAAGTAATTTGTGTTTTATAATATTATTAATAATAATTGTAGATAACTTGTGTATTAATAATAATATTTTTCTATCGCGGTAAAGAATAAGCGTATACAACTGAACGAGCTCACGGCAGGAAATAGTTACGTCACGCGATAAGCTGCTGACCGACATTTGAAAACTAGGTCAAGCAATTAGACGCGCGCCCGGCGATAACGGTTGTAAATACTGTCAGCAAATTCCTTTGCACGCGTGCTATTGTTTACAAACAAAGGTACTACCCGTTTTAAAAACATTAATACACAATAAGTTGCAAATATGATATTTTTTTATACATGTATTTAGAGTTAAATTGGATATAATGCAATAACATTAACACTTGTGTACGTGTCTTCAGTATAAGTAATACAATGTATAGGTAATAAGAATAATGATTACAGAATATGTGTGTAATGATTAAGAAAAAAAAAATAACTGTAATTATTACATTCATTTTTTTTTAAAAGCGGGTGTGGGAATATATAACAGCACCAAATATTAACTATTTGGGGTTATATGTTTACCGCATACTGAAAGCATATTTAAATAAAAGTAACAGTCAAAACTCCATTTGAATGAAGAGCATTGAAAATAATGCTTTGAAAAGCAACGCACACGTGGTCATTATGTAATCAGTTCGCTGTACAAGGAAGCGACCACACCCAAACTGTTAATTATTAATATCTCGGAAACTAATAAATAAAGGCGAAATCCAATATAGCCAAAATGTTTACCGAGATATTAATAATAACGTGTGCAAATTTGATGCAATATAATTAACAAATGAAAGAGTTAATTAAAATAATTGAATAACTTCTGTAAAAATAGAGTTACAGTAATGAGATTTTAGTATGTTATAAAGATAATAATTTCTGACAGATTGTTTATTTTAGATTTCACACAACTTGGTTTGCAACCAAGTTATTGCAAAATTAAATAAGTACAGGATATCCGCAGCGACAAATTGGTTCCGCCGGATAATTATATTAGATAATAATATTCTATTCTCCGTCTGTGGGAATCTAACTTCATTCTCACGGACCAAGGGAATTCAAAATTTTATGTGGTAGGGAGAGTGTGTCGACCAATGAAATCATTTCACGCGGGCCCGGCTAGTGCGGTGTTTTATGGTTGAAAACTCACTCTTCTGTCAGTACTCACGAAGTTAAGACGTAGTCCTTCGATCGTCTAGTAACCAAAGTGGTGAAGATCAACAAGAAGACTCTACGTGGTCAACACACACGCAATTACGAACACACTAAGTACAGATCATCTGTATAGCTCGTAATTGTTGCGTAAAGGCGAGATACTCTTCAGTACATCAACCAAGCTTATTGTGTACTACCAGATAGTCATAAGCACGCAAGAGATCCACCCGACTTCAAGACCAGACTTCAAGAATACAGCAGAGAGGCCGTCTAAATTATTGGTGAACAGCTGACGAGCAGAGCTACCACTCGAACGAAGCACACACACACACACACACAGACGTGCAACGTGCGAATCGACGAGGGACAGGAAGCAGTTCCAGCAGACAGCAGCAGACGTTAAAATATTCACAAACAGCAAGGAAGCAGAATGTTGCCGAATTTTGAATTCCACGACCGAATCCAGCAGTTCTAAGCAGATTACTTTCTCTAACCAAGGACTCGAATCGACGAGGGACAAATCGGGACGACATCCTCTTCAATAACAGGAAAGCAAAATCCACTTATTTATTTTTCAGATCAGATTTTCTATTTTTCAATTAAAACGTTGTAATTCAAATAATTCAGGTGCCAAACAAAAAGCAAAGACTCTAGTAATTAAAAAGTAAATTCGTTGTGATAATCTGTATAGCAGTTTAAGGCTTTAGTAAGTTATAGTTAAGAAATAGAAGTAGTATAAAAGCGCTATACAAATCTTAACTGACAATCTAATCTTAGATCATACTGGAGTAGATCAGAAGTAGAATCACTAGAAATGAAATAACGTGAACTAGACTGTCACGTCTAATTTATTTTAATTAATTATTCTAATTAATTTCAGAGTTTTATATTTTGTTTCATGAACACTTAGATTCAATTTAATTAAATAAATTTAATTAAATTCAAATCAATTAATAAAGTAAAATTTAAATTGCAATTAACTCGCCAAAGAACGAGTTCAGTTTGTTTTAACTATTGACCAATCGAAAAACATTGATTCATAGTTTACACTGTAAGAAATCCATATATAATAACCATTCTATTCTTGTGTGTTGTTGGTGTAATAAACAACGTTTTATTACCCCATATAACAGTGTTTTATTGTTGTACGATAAAGCCTACCAGTCTCACAAAACTCTCCCCCTTAAAAGTAACTTATTTTGTGTGTTGTTGTAATAATTTGAGATTACTAGCTTGCGAACTTCAAATCCAAAATCCACACGCCCTAGTCGGAAGAATCTGCAAGATCAGACAGCAGGTGGGTACTCACACATTACACGACATAACAATAACGCATAGAAGAAGTGCTTGTAGTTATAAATGGCTTGCCCGGAACGTGGGGCTCGATCAAATTAAATTAAATTAATTAAATTCAATTTAAATTTAATTTTCACTTTAAAACAAACTTTGCTGTTTTAACTCGTAAAACAGCTGGCGTCCAACTAAACAATCCCCAAAGAGTTTTGTGACTGGTGTTCGTACAACAGTAAAGTTATTTTGTGTATTTGAAACTGTTCTGTGTATTTAAAATTGTTTATATTTGAAACTGCTGTGTATTTAAAATGGAAACTGATAAAATGCTTAAACAGTTATTACAAGAAATGAAACAAAACGCGGCTAAAGCGGAACAAGCGAACGCGGAAATGAAACGCGATTTAACGGAAAATATAAACGCGAAATTTGAACAGAGTGCAGCCAAAGCTGAGCTCAGTATAGCAGAATTAACTTCTAAAATCGAAGCGCAGAGAGTTAGTCTAACCGAAGCATTAGAACAAAGTAACGCTGACATAAACGCCGAGATTAGGCAAAGCAATAAACAAACCACCGCGAAAATAGACGAAAGCGTAAACGCTAAAGTCGTTGAAATCGGTGAGAGTAATAAACAATTAACGGAGAAGGTCGCAGAGATCGGTGAAAGAGTAAATACGGTCGATACTAAAATCAATGAACGGTTTAAGGTTTTTGAGACCACTATGCAAAAATCGTTTATTGAACAAGTAACACGTATGGAGGGCCGGTTCAAGGATCACATAAGCCGTTGCGAGAAGCAAACCCTAGACGTTTCCAAAAAGGTGGAATCCCTAGAGGTAAAGATTCACGCGGACGTGACCGAAACGCAACGACGAGTAGATAAATTAGACGCTTCAATTGTAGAGACGCGATCTAACATTGACTCTAATAAAGAGAGTGTTTTACAAACGTTAAACGACGAGATTTTGAAAGTACGACAGGAGGTACGAAGGAGATCTGCTCCAAATATTTTGGTACAAGGTCCTGTCGACGAGAAAAATCGCGTGTATTTTACGGGGGAAAATAACGGAAACCCCATTGAATTTTTATTAGCGTGTGAGAGTGAAATGGCTAGAGTAGGTTCCCGACTAGAAGATCAAGACAAAATACAGTGGGTGGTTAACGCGATGCGTGATTCGGCGCGTAAGTGGTATAACATTGTACGCGATAGAGTGTCCACATACGCGGAGTTCAAACAAAAATTTGAAAGCCGGTACTGGAACTCGCATACCCAAAGACTTCTGCGCAATGAACTGGAATATGGCCGATTTGATAAGAAAATGGGTATCACCGCCGAAAATTATATAATCCAGCAGGTCGAACGCGCGAAGCATTTAACCCCAGCATTTGCGGAGATTGACATAGTCACGAAGCTTGCCTACCATTTTAATCATAATATTAGAGTAGCTGTATTTACGCAGGGTATTCGCACGATAGACGAACTCCTCATTCTAGTGTCCCAAAGTGAGACGGTTTTTGATTTTGGTGGGTGGCGTTATAATCCCGATTTTCGCCGAAATAATGAAGGGCAGAATACGCGAGAACAATACCAGCAACCTGACCCGAGACCGAGTACTAGTTCTACTCCACCCCAAACATCGTCAAAACCCCCAGATAAGACCTTTGAATACAAAGGCAAACAAAATATTGCTAGATCAAAAGGGCAATATAAGGGTAACGACGGGGCCCCGATTAGAGCTATGCAAACGGTTGAGATAGCTAGAACCGATACAATAGAGCAAGACAGCGATACTCCAAGTAATAAAGACCCCAACGAGAGGAGAAAGGATAGTAAGTTTCCAAAAAACTTGGAAACGGGCGCCTCCAGGGTGGAAGCGCCATAAATCATGCTAAAACCTATCGCAATAAAGTAGGTAAAAATAAGAAAAATGCTAGATTTAAGAAAAGTGATTTTTATACAGAAATTTGTACGCCAGTTGACAAAGTATTTCAACCGGAAGGTAAGGAAATGTGGTTGGCTGTCAACACAATGCAACAATGGGCACCGACAAATGTACGTCCGGAGGAACAGGAAAGTGACGACGACGTTCCCACACAGTCAGCGTGGGAAGACGTAGAAATCATATCCGGGGACGCGTACGAATTCGACGAGTACATAGCGGAATATTGTCGAGCCACCCATAAAAATGCATACGATATACTGGATGCACTTTAAAGATAATAATAATTGTATTATGATAATTAAAATTAAAATAAGTAATTTGTGTTTTATAATATTATTAATAATAATTGTAGATAACTTGTGTATTAATAATAATATTTTTCTATCGCGGTAAAGAATAAGCGTATACAACTGAACGAGCTCACGGCAGGAAATAGTTACGTCACGCGATAAGCTGCTGACCGACATTTGAAAACTAGGTCAAGCAATTAGACGCGCGCCCGGCGATAACGGTTGTAAATACTGTCAGCAAATTCCTTTGCACGCGTGCTATTGTTTACAAACAAAGGTACTACCCGTTTTAAAAACATTAATACACAATAAGTTGCAAATATGATATTTTTTTATACATGTATTTAGAGTTAAATTGGATATAATGCAATAACATTAACACTTGTGTACGTGTCTTCAGTATAAGTAATACAATGTATAGGTAATAAGAATAATGATTACAGAATATGTGTGTAATGATTAAGAAAAAAAAAATAACTGTAATTATTACATTCATTTTTTTTTAAAAGCGGGTGTGGGAATATATAACAGCACCAAATATTAACTATTTGGGGTTATATGTTTACCGCATACTGAAAGCATATTTAAATAAAAGTAACAGTCAAAACTCCATTTGAATGAAGAGCATTGAAAATAATGCTTTGAAAAGCAACGCACACGTGGTCATTATGTAATCAGTTCGCTGTACAAGGAAGCGACCACACCCAAACTGTTAATTATTAATATCTCGGAAACTAATAAATAAAGGCGAAATCCAATATAGCCAAAATGTTTACCGAGATATTAATAATAACGTGTGCAAATTTGATGCAATATAATTAACAAATGAAAGAGTTAATTAAAATAATTGAATAACTTCTGTAAAAATAGAGTTACAGTAATGAGATTTTAGTATGTTATAAAGATAATAATTTCTGACAGATTGTATATTTTAGGTTTCACACAAATTGGTTTGCAACCAAGTTATTGCAAAATTAAATAAGTACAGGATATCCGCAGCGTCAAATTGGTTCCGCCGGATAATTATATTAGATAATAATATTCTATTCTCCGTCTGTGGGAATCTAACTTCATTCTCACGGACCAAGGGAATTCAAAATTTTATGTGGTAGGGAGAGTGTGTCGACCAATGAAATCATTTCACGCGGGCCCCGGCTAGTGCGGTGTTTTATGGTTGAAAACTCACTCTTCTGTCAGTACTCACGAAGTTAAGACGCAGTCCTTCGATCGTCTAGTAACCAAAGTGGTGAAGATCAACAAGAAGACTCTACGTGGTCAACACACACGCAATTACGAACACACTAAGTACAGATCATCTGTATAGCTCGTAATTGTTGCGTAAAGGCGAGATACTCTTCAGTACATCAACCAAGCTTATTGTGTACTACCAGATAGTCATAAGCACGCAAGAGATCCACCCGACTTCAAGACCAGACTTCAAGAATACAGCAGAGAGGCCGTCTAAATTATTGGTGAACAGCTGACGAGCAGAGCGACCACTCGAACGAAGCACACACACACACACACACAGACGTGCAACGTGCGAATCGACGAGGGACAGGAACCAGTTCCAGCAGACAGCAGCAGACGTTAAAATATTCACAAACAGCAAGGAAGCAGAATGTTGCCGAATTTTGAACTCCACGACCGAATCCAGCAGTTCTAAGCAGATTACTTTCTCTAACCAAGGACTCGAATCGACGAGGGACAAATCGGGACGACATCCTCTTCAATAACAGGAAAGCAAAATCCACTTATTTATTTTTCAGATCAGATTTTCTATTTTTCAATTAAAACGTTGTAATTCAAATAATTCAGGTGCCAAACAAAAAGCAAAGACTCTAGTAATTAAAAAGTAAATTCGTTGTGATAATCTGTATAGCAGTTTAAGGCTTTAGTAAGTTATAGTTAAGAAATAGAAGTAGTATAAAAGCGCTATACAAATCTTAACTGACAATCTAATCTTAGATCATACTGCAGTAGATCAGAAGTAGAATCACTAGAAATGAAATAACGTGAACTAGACTGTCACGTCTAATTTATTTTAATTAATTATTCTAATTAATTTCAGAGTTTTATATTTTGTTTCATGAACACTTAGATTCAATTTAATTAAATAAATTTAATTAAATTCAAATCAATTAATAAAGTAAAATTTAAATTGCAATTAACTCGCCAAAGAACGAGTTCAGTTTGTTTTAACTATTGACCAATCGAAAAACATTGATTCATAGTTTACACTGTAAGAAATCCATATATAATAACCATTCTATTCTTGTGTGTTGTTGGTGTAATAAACAACGTTTTATTACCCCATATAACAGTGTTTTATTGTTGTACGATAAAGCCTACCAGTCTCACAAAACTCTCCCCCTTAAAAGTAACTTATTTTGTGTGTTGTTGTAATAATTTGAGATTACTAGCTTGCGAACTTCAAATCCAAAATCCACACGCCCTAGTCGGAAGAATCTGCAAGATCAGACAGCAGGTGGGTACTCACACATTACACGACATAACAATAACGCATAGAAGAAGTGCGTGTAGTTATAATATATATATATATATATTAATTATAATTCTAAAATTTCCCATTGTTTGTTTAATACATCATAATCCAGAAAAATTTCAATATCAATTGAATATTTCAATAAAACAATTTCAATTATAACATGTAAATATCATTCCTTCACATAATTCAACAACATATATATATATATAAATCTTATTCATTATTTTAACACATAAGTCAAACACATAATCTAACATATATACCTATACATCACATAATTACAGACAAATTACAATTATAAAGCCTGGCGCCCCGCCTGCATATTCTTATCAAATACATACATAAAGATAGAGCAAATCTGGACTTGCCATAATACAAGAAACTACAATTATAAACTTAAGGTGCCAGTACAGCCTGTATAAATTTTATAAAAATTGTAGAATCTTTAATTTTATAAAAATATAAAATTTTAAAGAAAATCTGATTTGAACATAACAGCAAGAAAATACAATCATGAATTGAAGTGTCAGTACAGCCTGTATAATTTTATAAAAATTCTAAAATTTTAATTTTATAAATATATATATATATAAATTGAAAGAGATTCTGAATTGACCCGGCCGCCGGCATATTCCAGCATATGCCTGACCCTGCATAGGATAACATGTCGGAAGCTTGCATGAGATGGCACCAACAGGTGCCTACCCGTTGTGAAATTTTTTAATTGTGAAATTTTTTAAAGTAACTAGACCTGATAGCAGAATAAAAAAAAAAACCCAGCCCTTGTATGAAAAGAAGGTGATTAAGTGCAAAAAATCCCGTGATAAAAATGAAACCAAACCAGCCGGTTCAGCACATCTTACAAACAACACCCATCTACTTAATTAAAAAAAACTGCCCCCCCCCCACAACTTTTGCACCCATTATAGAGCATAAAATTAATGCACGCTGGGCACATCCAGCGGGCGGGCCTACAATTATTCTCGTACTAACTGTATTATTAAACCCAGATTACATTAAAACTGTCCAGCCGGCACACAACCGATTAAACAGTCTAACGGTGTAAAAATCAATCAAAGTCTATGTTAAGTGCACAGAACATAGTGTTTACTGTAGAGGCCAGGTGCGAGTAAAAAAAGTTTAAATACCACCTCATTTTGGTCCAGAGTTACAGTGTCATGCCTTACAGTGGGGTCCCTTCCAGCAGCAGCGGAACCAGAGTGTAATGTAGTTCAGTTCATGGTGAAGATGAAATTACACCATTCTGGAGTCAGATTTCCAACTACATCGGGAACCCTAAAGATTTATAATTAATTGACTGACCACTAAACCATAACACACACATGTCACATACAAAGCGTGTATAAACAGTATTAACTCCTGCCCTCCCCTGACCAATTCAACAATGTTCATCAAAAATAGGCGCAACATTTCCTCTTTTATATTTCAAATTAATATCTCACACACCTGACCTCAATTCACTTGATTTAGCTCAATTTATAAAGCACACTCACAGGCATATACAACGTTAACTTATTACAACAGGTAGCAAGTTCGTACGGCCATGTGCTCGCACAGTCAATTCATCAAAGTCTCGCAAAATACGTAATTTTACATGTTTAAATAAACTAAATACTTAACAATGATCATCCACTTCCGGTCACCACGTCACGTGCTCACACAGACAATCCAACAAAGTCCCCCCCACAAAATTACATAATTCCTTACATCTCTTTTTCATACACAATTACTAGTTACAAAATACAAGGTATTAGGCTGTATTCTTATTTAAATAAATCACATATTTAACAATGGCTATACATTCGGCTAGCGGCCACGAGGCATACTTCAAAACTTTCATCCGTTCGCATCTAAGTTAAATATGGTTTTAATTTAAACTTTTTACAACAAAATGAATAATATATATTTAATGTACTCACCGGAAGGTCTATGGGCGTTTACTTCGCCATGAAAGAGAAGACAAAAACCACAATTAGAAAAACTCTGCTGCCGGGGAGAGAGACTGTTTTCGGTTCTGTAGCAGGCGACTGACTGACTCCGACATGCCAGACGCGGGCCTGATCAGCCAAGTTAATTACTAGTTTCCCTCAACAGGCAGCGCCAGCATGCAGAGGGGCAAAACGGTAACACAGATCGGCGCCACGTAACAATTTCGCGGTTGACATTAATAAATTATAATATATATATATATGTATATCGAACTTTTATTTTATACAAACGCCGGATCTCAAGCAAACCGGCACACCCCACCCTAAAAGGGCAACATGGTTGCCTCACACTTGAAACTCGGGTACCCTTCATAGTACCCCCACAATCTTCTAGAACACAGAGTCTCTTCGGTAATTCTCAATGAAATTCGCTCTCAGGAGAACAGAGGCTCAGAAGGAAAACGAAAGAGCTGGAAAGAAGAAGTGTAGTGTGTGTTCTTGTGTGCGTGAGTAAGTGTGCGGGCACTGCACGCTGACTTGATCAGGGCCAGCATACAGCAAGAAAGGACAGAAGAAGAAAAGAAGAAAAAGAAGTTCGGGAGGTCTCTGAGTTCTGACCTCCCAAGGCCTCCCAACGCACAACTTGAGACCCAAACACTGATACCTACTCTGGTCAACTTCTATCCCCCCTCCCAGGACTGAAAAATCTCAACACCACTGCGACCGTCCCCACGCGAGCCCTCTCCGCCATGCCAACCCCACGGGACCGCCCCAACACGTCACCCTCTCTGGTGACCACCACCTACCTCTACTGCTGCCACTCACATATGCGTCCAAGGACCAAACAAGGTATCACTGACCTTGATATGTGCGTGACCATACTACTACTCTCGTCCACCTCTTGGACCGACCAGCCATATGCAGCGAAACAAGGCATCACCATCCTTGACATATGACTGGCCCGCATCCCTACACTAGGGCGGACGGACCCAATTAGCAAGGCAGAGAAGACCGCATCGAGGGCATGCGAACATCAATCCCATCTCTTATTTAACCGTTCGATTACTAATCGTAACCAGAAGGGGGGTTACTTCTCTACTGAACAGTCTGTACAACACTCTCTGATGCCTATAAAAACAGAGACTCTAAGTTAATAAGAACTTCAATATTGTGATAATCTGTAGAACAAGTATAAGTTAATTAAGAAGAAATAGATAAGAAGTAGAGTAGATAAAAAGCGCTATACAAATCTTAATATTAAATCACTTAAGAAACTTATACTGCAGTATACGTGAAACCAATCACAAAGTAAATAAAAAGCACGTAGAACAAGATTCACGGCTAATTTATTTAAGAGTATTTTAAAAGCATTCTGAAATAGTAAAATCAATATTAAAATCTTGAAAAATCATTAATTAAATTATTTAAATAATTAACTTTGAAGGTAATAATAAACAAGTTCGAATAAATTCATATTTATAAGCTTTCCTTCTGAAAGCTAATATTCATTCTAAAAACATTGATCAAATTACTCATTACTCTTTAGTACGTAAAAATTACATTAGGTATAAGTTTTTCATTTTATGTGCTATTAGAATAATAAACCCCAATTTTATACCCGACACTGTTTTGTTATTGCTGTACTCCAAAATCTACCAACATCACAAAACTATTCACAATAATTATAACGATTCACATTGTGCTTGTACTTTTGAATTAATCTACTTGCGAATTCAAATCACAAATTCCTACGGCCCTAGTCGGAAGAAGAAGACGCAAGAACGCACAGCAGGTAGGTCAGTTCACACACACCATAACAGTAAAGTTATAAATGTCGCCCTGAACTTGGGGCTTCCCGAAGTTAACAAAGTGTGATTAGTAATATATGTCGCCCGGAACATGGGGCCAGATTTAATTTTGATTAAATTTTAAATTGTAAAATTTAATTGTAGCAAATTAAATTGAAACAAATTTGCTGTTTTAATTTGTAAAACAGCTGGCGTCCAACTCAAACAATCCCTAAAGATAGTTTTGTGAATTAGTAATAAGTACAGCAATAGTGTTAAGAATATTGTGTAATAATGCAGACCGACAAAATGTTAAAACAATTGTTACAAAAAATGGAACAAACAAACGTGGAATTAGTAGCTAAAATAGACGCGAAATTCGAACAAGAACAAAATGCAGCCAAAGCTGAACAAAAAACTGCAGAATTAACAGCTAATATGAACGCGAAATTTGAACAAAGTGCAGCCAAAGCTGAAATAAATATCGCGGAAATAACGGCTAAAATAGACGCGCAGAAAACAAGTTTAACCGAAACACTAGAACAGACTAACGCGGATATAAATGCGGAGATAAGACAGACCGATACTAAAATAGCTGCTAAAATCACCGAAGTCGGAGAAAAAATTCATACAGTCGAGACTAAAATAAATGAACGTTTAAGGTTTTTGAGACCACAATGCATAAATCGTTTATTGAACAGATTTCGCGTATGGAGGGGCGATTTAAAGAACACATCAGCAAGTGTGAAAAACAGACTGCGGATGTAGCAAAAAAAGTCGATAATCTTGAAGTACGGATACAAACCGACGTAAGCGAAACACAACGACAAGTTGCTAGGTTAGACGCGTCGATTGTAGAAGTTTGTTCCGATGTCGATACAAATAGAGTAAATGTATTGCAAACGCTTAGCGAGGAGATTTCTAAAGTGCGACAGGAAGTACGGAGGAAATCGACACCAAACATTCTAGTACAAGGGCAAGTCGACGAAAAGAATCGAGTCTATTTTACCGGTAAAAATAATGAAAACCCGATCGAGTTCTTGCTAACTTGCGAAAACGAAATGGCAAGGGTAGGTTCGCGATTAGAGGACCAAGACCGGATACAATGGGTAGTTAATGCGATGCGTGATTCAGCCAGGCGATGGTATAACATTGTACGTGATAAAATTACCACATACACGGAATTTAGACAAATGTTTGAAAACCGATACTGGAATGCGCACACGCAAAGACTCCTGCGTAATGAATTAGAATACGGACGTTATGACCGGAAGCAGGGTATAACGCCCGAAAACTATATCATGCAACAGGTTGAACGCGCTAAACATTTAACACTAGCGTTTTCCGAGGTCGATATAGTCACGAAATTGGCGTACCATTTTAATCATAATATTCGTGTAGCCGCATTTACGCAAGGTATACGTTCGGTTGACGAGTTATTAATATTAATATCCCAGAGTGAAACCGTTTTCGATTTCAGCGGATGGAAGTATGACCCGAACTATAATCCAAATAACGACAGCCAAAATAGACGTGGGCAATATCATACCCAAACCGATCCAAGGCCTAGTACTAGTTCGGCTCCACAACCAGCATCGCCGAAACCGCAAAATAAACCCTTTGAATATAAAGGAAAGACGAGTTTCAATAGGCAGAAACCGATAAGTAAAGGCAACGATGGAACTCCAATGAGAGCCATACAAACAGTCGAGGTATCAGATACCGGTACGACCGAACAAACCAGCGAAATAGAAAATGTTAGAAACCTATTGCAAAAGCAAAAAAGTTTCCCCATACAAAAAACTTGCAACAGGGCGCATCCAAAAAGGATGCGCAATAAATCCTGCAAAAATGTTTAAGAATAAGATTGGTAGAAATAAAAAAAATAGTAGGTGTAATAAAGGTGATTTTTCTCATGAAATTTGTATGCCAGTTAATAAGGTGTTCACACCGGATGTTAGAGAACAATTGTGGGAGGTAAGTACAATACAACAATGCTCCCCTAACACAGCATGTCCGGTGGCACAAGCTTATGAAGACGACGTTCCCACGGAAGTACATTTGGATGGCGTTACTGTGCTATCCGGGGATGGCGAAGCATTTTACGAGTGGATAGAAGAATTTGTCGAATCACCCATAAAAAGCCATACGAAATATTAGAGGCA
The DNA here is from genome assembly GCA_034769895.1 of Magicicada septendecula. Taxonomy (NCBI): domain Eukaryota; kingdom Metazoa; phylum Arthropoda; class Insecta; order Hemiptera; family Cicadidae; genus Magicicada; species Magicicada septendecula. The sequence goes on from CM068370.1 coordinate 326,600,576, forward strand.
CTGTAAATATGAATCATATAAAGTTAGAAATAATTTGAATACTAGTATTTAAATATCAATAATAATTGTTTAATATAAATTAGAGTATTAGATATAAGTAATAATAATTGTGGGCAAGTTATAAATAATTAACAAGCATTCGTAGCATTGATAGAACAAACACACAAGCGAGGTGTGAGACAGACGGGTGACGGTTACAGGAAACGCGTTCAAAAAGTAACGACGCTCACGAGCCGCCCTCAGGTGGTTTTTAAACGCATAGGCTAATTAACGATGTTTACTACGCGATAACAGAGGTAGCAAACGGAAGCACATTCCTAAGCCCACGCGCCACAATTGTCTGTTGTCATCTGTGTAAAATACCTGGCTAATTGTCTCGCTATTAAATACTATCCGTGCTACAAACATTGTCTCACAATATTTTTATACACAATATCTTAATGTATTAGAGTTAAGTTGTATTTATAATGCTTGTATGAATAAGATAGTTATATCAGTATATGTTTTTGTAACTAAATAGCACAATGCATACTTGTGAAACATGAAGAATGTACATGTAGAAAAAAAAAATAAAATAAAATAACTGTATAATCTACATTCATTTTTTTTTTTAACGGGTGGGTGTGTATATAACGTACCAAATCCCATAGATTTGGGGTTATATGTAGAAAGCTTTAAAAAATCAAATATAAAATAAATTTAAATCGTAAGAACCATATCTCGCGCTGTAGCGAGCATTCCAAGCAATTGTAAACGCCCGGCGGATATGTTCCGTTGGCGTTATGTAACCACGCACACGCACCGTTATAAATTAGGGACACGCCCTAACATTAAAAAATTAATATTTCGGAAACGAATAAATATAGGCAAAATCCAAAATAGCCAAAATGTTTACCGAAATATTAAGAATACGGTGTGCGAATTTCATTAAATATAATTAAAGAGTTAATTAGCTAATTCATTTTATTTAAATAACTTCCCTAGTAAGTAAGCCAGGGAGTTCAGATTTGGATATGTTATAATTGTAAAAATTACGAATCAAATGTATATGTTAGATTAAGCATAACGTGGCTTGAGGCCAAGATAATCGCAATACAAATTGCAACCGGATATCCGACCGACAATTGGTTCCGGTTTATTCCAGAATATTAAAAATAATAATAATTCTCGGACTGTGGGAATTATTTTTCGTTCTCACGGAATGAGGTGACTCAATTTTAAGTAGAAGGGAGAATGTTTCAGCCAATCAGATTATTCTAAACATTTTGAACAACAGTTGATTTCGGGCTGAACGCTCTTCACTCTTCTGTTGGCGATCAAGCTGTCTACACACACACTCTCTTCTGTTAACGTTCACGCAGTCAACACATACTCTTCAATCAGGACTTAAACAGTGAACACACACACACACACACTTCTGTAAAGTATCAACTTGAGAACAACATAGACACTCTTCTACAACGACTGGACCGTGACGACGTCTACGTGCGATAGTCTTATTCATCAGCAAATAAGCGGACAGCGCAATACACCTAAACTGTTGGCGTACGCATATAAGAGATCGACCATATACTACTAGAAGTCACGCCCAGACTACAACAGAACGAGGCCGTCTAAATCGTGGTACGAGCTGAAGAACTGACGACGCAGAGCTACACCCGAGACGAGCTACACACACACACACAAGTGCAGAGTATCCAGACCGAGGGCCTGAAGCAGTTGCAGCAGTTTAACCACGGACGTTAAATCCATCAACAGTTGCTGAAGGACCGGAGTTGCTGATCCCTGAACTCTTCGTTGGAACCCAGGACGCAGCGGAAATCATCGCCACTAGCTGATTGGACTAGGACATCGAGGGACCCCAGAGGACATCTTCGAGAACTTCAGTACCAGGAAATTCAAAATCATTTATACATTTTTATATAAAAAAAAAACATTTTTCTTTCTTTTGTTAAATCAATTGTAAAGTCAATTTCATTCAGATGCCTATAAAAACGGAGACTCTAAGTTAATAAGAACTTCAATATTGTGATAATCTGTAGAACAAGTATAAGTTAATTAAGAAGAAATAGATAAGAAGTAGAGTAGATAAAAAGCGCTATACAAATCTTAATATTAAATCACTTAAGAAACTTATACTGCAGTATACGTGAAACCAATCACAAAGTAAATAAAAAGCACGTAGAACAAGATTCACGGCTAATTTATTTAAGAGTATTTTAAAAGCATTCTGAAATAGTAAAATCAATATTAAAATCTTGAAAAATCATTAATTAAATTATTTAAATAATTAACTTTGAAGGTAATAATAAACAAGTTCGAATAAATTCATATTTATAAGCTTTCCTTCTGAAAGCTAATATTCATTCTAAAAACATTGATCAAATTACTCATTACTCTTTAGTACGTAAAAATTACATTAGGTATAAGTTTTTCATTTTATGTGCTATTAGAATAATAAACCCCAATTTTATACCCGACACTGTTTTGTTATTGCTGTACTCCAAAATCTACCAACATCACAAAACTGTTCACAATAATTATAACGTTTCACTTTGTGCTTGTACTTTTGAATTAATCTACTTGCGAATTCAAATCACAAATTCCTACGGCCCTAGTCGGAAGAAGAAGACGCAAGAACGCACAGCAGGTAGGTCAGTTCACACACACCATAACAGTAAAGTTATAAATGTCGCCCTGAACTTGGGGCTTCCCGAAGTTAACAAAGTTTGATTAGTTATAATATATATATATTGTTATATATATATATGTGTTGTTGAATTAGGTGAAGGAATGATGTTTACATGTTATAATTGAAATTGTTTTTTGAAATATTCAATTGATATTGAAATTTTTCTGGATTATGATGTATTAAACAAACAATGGGAAATTTAAGAATTATAATTAATATATATATATATATATATATATATAACATGGATTATGGAAATTAAGAAAGTTTAATAAAAGGTTGTTATTTGTTTGCTAATAGAGAGTTTTAATTGCAAGTCCCGTCTCACTGGACCCAGCACATTTTATGCTTCTTCTAGGCCTTCTGCCTAGTCATAAATATCTAGTAACCTCTCCTTAAAAAAAAAAAAAAAAAAAAAAATTTGTATAACAAACAAATAAAAATAAGGAGGGGTTACAGTTATACTGAATAGGGTCACAGATAGGGACACGGAGGTTAGTATAAATATATGTAGAGAGAGAGTGTGTGATGAGAGTGAGTAGCGAATATGGGAGGATAGGGCGGTTAAATTTTGTGGTGAGGGTGGCGCAATGGGGAGTTCTCAACGTGAAGCGTTGTGTCGGGTAGTAGAGGGTTTTAGGGGAGTGTTTGCCGGGGAACCAGGAAGGGCAAAAGGTTGTGAATGTGAATTAAAGGTGAGGGAGCATGCGCCGTATGTACAACGAAGTTATCCGGTACCATATTCGAAGAGGAGCAGTGCAGGTAGAATTGGATAGGATGTTAGAGGGGGGTATTATAGAGAAATCGGTGTCGACCTATTCCAACCCTTTAGTGGTAGTTATAAAGAAAGACGGGAGAGTTAGATTCAGTGGCGAAGTTACATGGAGGCAATTGAGGCAATGCCTACCCTAAAAAATTCTGTAGAATAAAAATTATTAATACGTATGAACTACAGAACGTAAAGATTATACATTGTTACCGCGACTGTCGAATTTATTAGGCCGAAACTTGCTTTACTGAGCGACCGCTAGATGGTGACAGGTGAGACTCGGCATAGCTCGTTTAAAGCGAATGAGGCAGCCTGAACTTGCCTCAGCGTTTTTTGTATACATCGTATATGTAAGCAATGTGCCGGAGGTATAGGGAAGGGATTGTCCCGTGCTGTACACATAGAGCGTTGAGGCATGCCTCACTTCTGTGGTCCAAACATTCAAGTTAAAGCGCGCTGTGTTGTTTATAAGTGTGTTTATTTTATGCGGCTATTAAAAGTGTCCCTGTTATTCCGCTGAACTAACAGATGATCAAGATTGTTATTTGAATTATTTGTAACATTAAACACATATATATATATATATATATATATATATATATATATATATATATATATAGAAACTAATCAAGTTTAAAAATTTGAAGTTCAATCAGTTGTATTATTGTGTATGACTAATACAAGGATTGTTCAATAGAAACACGTATAGAGCTGTAAAGCATTTTTTATTCAACATTTTAAAAGAAGTCTCCATTAACATTAAGACATGAGTTCCACTGTTGCACCAACCTGTAGATTCCCTGCTAGTAAAATTCTTACGTCTGTTTGTGGAACCATTCGCTTACAGCAGACTCTACCTCAGCGTCCGATTTGAACCACCATCCTTTTAGTGATTCCTTAAAAAAAAAATGTAAGATAAGATTTTTGCCTACCCATTCATTAACTACTAGCTTCGCCACTGGTTAGATTATGTCTAGATGCAAGAAAGATTAACCAAATTATTATTCCTGATAGGGAGTCCCCTGAAGCAATTGAAGAAATATTCCAGAAGTTTGGTGTGGTAAAGTACATGACATCGCTGGACTTGACGGCCGGATACTGGCAGGTACCGCTCGCACAGAACAGCCGCAAGTATACCGCATTTTTATTTAACGGTAAGAATTATCAATTTACTCACCTACCGTTTGGATTGAACACCAGCGTAGCTAGTTTTATTAAGTGTCTTGACGAAATTTTGCAACCTCACAATTTAGATTTTTTGACCATAATGTGGATGACATTCTGATAGCTTCCAGAACATTCGAGGAGCATGTAGAACATTTGGAATATGTGTTGGATAAGTTATATCAGGGAGGTTTAACCGCAAATTGGGATAAATCTAAATTTTTACAGACCGAAATACATTTTTTAGGATTCATCATAACACCTACAGGAATCCGGGCTAATCCAGACAAAGTGGAATCTATCATGACGTTTCCTGAGCCAAAAAACATAAAACAGGTACAAAGTTTTCTTGGTTTATGTAACTTTTACAGGAAGTTCCAGCGAAACTACGCCCAGATTACATCAAGACTCAGTGCTGTGTTGCAGAAAAACAAATAATGGTGATGGGGGGAAAATGAAAGGGAGGCGTTCTGCGAAATTAAGAGTAAGTTCGCCAATATGATTTTGATGAACCACCCAAATTTCAATAATAGTTTTTATTTACAGACGGACGCTAGCAATATAGCATTAGGAGCCGAACTATATCAGGAGGACGATGCTAAAGAACACCATACCATCGCATTCGCCAGTCGGACGCTGCTAGCATCAGAAATAAACTACACTACTACCGAAAAGGAGCTTCTCAGCATCGTGTTTGCCGTTAAGAAATTCAGGACCTATCTGCTGGGTAGTAACACCATTATAAGGACGGACCATAAAGCTCTGTCGTTTTAGAACACCTGTAAGCTCACACACAGCCGGATAACCAGGTGGGTGTTAGCTCTCCAAGAGTATAATTTCTCTTGGGAATATATTAAGGGGGTAGAAAACCGGGTACCAGACACACTATCACGTGTAGACACAGATAGGAATAGAACGGGTAGAGATATTATGGAAATAGAGATTTAAAGATTGTCCAGGGAAGATAAACTTTTTGGGGAAGAATTAAAAGACATAAACATAATGCAAAGAGCAGCTAGCAAATTAAACAAAATTATGACAAGCGTAGAGTCGGAATTAGATGAACTTGGGTATAGGCAATATTTTCAAGTATTTAATGGGAGTTTATTTAAAAGAGTAGAGGGTAGAGAGAGGGATTGGAGGCTAGTAATACCGGAGGGATTGATAGAAAAAATAGTGTGGGACTGTCACTATAGGTATGGACATTTTGGGGCAAAAAAGTGTGTGAGTGTACTAAGAGAATCTTGTATATTTAGAAATATGGAAAGGCGTGTGCGAAAAATACTTAGAATTAGAATTTGTGAAATATGTCAAAAATCTAAAGTTGTGAATTATAGGGTAGAAGGTGAGTTAAATTACATTAAGGTTGAGAAACCATTTGACTTAGTAGCAGTAGATCTGTATGGCCCATTGCCAAAGGGTAGGGGTGGTGTTATGTATATCTTCGTTGTACTTGATACTTTTTCAAAATATGTCCGATTGTATAGTGTGAAGAGAGCGACAAGTAAGGTGTTGAGTGAGAAAATCACGCGCGACTACATGATCCACGTCGGGAAGCCGAAAGTAATACTCTCAGACCACGGACCCCAGTTCATCAGTGGAAAATGGCGCCAGACTCTCGGATGGGAAGGTATCATCCCAAAACACACGGCAGTATATCATCCGCAGTCCAACCAGGCGGAGAGGGTCATGAGAGAATTAGGCCGAATTTTCCGAGCTTACTGTCACGCCAAATATAGCGAGTGGTCCTTGTACGTTCAAATAATTGAGAACTGGCTGAACTGCGTAACACATGAGTCAACAGGGTTCATGCCTTACGAGTTGGTAAGAGGAAAACGTCCACCTCGGATTTTAGAGCAGTTATTCGATTATCCACCAGAGACGAATACCATAAACCAATATGTGATATTGTGGCTGGCTAATGAGAGATTATTGACAAAAGGAGAAAGGAGGAAACGGAGGAACGATATGAAAGGTAAGTGCGTGAAATATGAAATCGGGCAGTTAGTGTTAGTAAAGCGCCATGACTTATCAAGTGCTCAAGACAAGGAGATAAAAAAGTTCTTTTTGCTGTACGAAGGCCCCTACGAAATAACAGATATCAAAATGAATAATTCATATGTTTTGCAGAACCAGGCGACACGAGAAATAGTGGGTACACAGAATGCCACGAATTTAAAGAGATATTGGTCGAAATAGATTCTAAATCAAGTTTGATAAACTTTAATATGTATTGTATGTTTCAGAAGGGATCCTCCCCAATTTTCGGGCGGTCACGAACTTACCAATCCTGACCGTGGGTTTTGGCATTTTGGAGGCGGACCATGGTTGGCGGAACTTCCATCTGGTGGTGAAAGCGACGACGGTCCGGCTTCGCAAAATTGGTAACAATTAGAAATTCATCCATATTTATTGAACGGGGAGGGGGACCCCTAAAGGTACGTGAGGAAAAAATTTGTTACACTCAAGGTGCATAAAAGGTGCACCACCCCATGTACCATTAATTGCCCGAGATAGTGCATTTAAATAAAAATAGAATGAGGCAATTTTCATATATAGGCCTATATATTACCAGTGTAATTTGTAAACTGCGATTTACAAATTAAAAAATTTTAAGTATCCTAACCAAAAAGTGTTTTGTGGACATGGGCTTGGAGTCAGTCAGACGGCGGGTTTGGATAAATGATAAAGAGAGGAAATTTTTGTATTGCAATTGATGTAGCTAACAGTAATAAAAGTAAGGCAATGTAATTTAGTGGTAGAAGAGGGGAACGTGAATTCGCAATGTTGTGTCTGACAGTCTCCCTGTCTATGTCGATGGAACATACTTTTGGGGGCGGATCATGGTTGGCGGTATATTAGAAAATATAAATTAATATAATTATAAATATAAAATATAAATTATAAAATATTATTATAAAATAATAATTATTGTTATGTTTTAATAATTGTCAAGATATAATTATGAGTGTTTATAGTATAAATTAAATTCATTTAAAAGATAGGAATTTGGTAATAAATTTGAAAGTTTTGAGGGGCGGGTTATGAAAATGATTAATAGAAACTCATGATTGAAATGTAGTAGTAAAATCGTAATTGTTAAATTGTAATTAAATTAAAACTATTAGTTGATACTAGGTTGAAAAATATGAATAATTTAGTCTAGGTAAACAAGTAAATATTTGGTGGTACTCACTATTTGTACGAAGTGAAAGATGGGCCTTGCAAAAAAAAACTTGTTATGGTGCAAGATTAATGGGTGATTTTGGGGGGTGGTTAGTTGCCAACAGATGGGAAAATAAATTGTGGAATGTGGTGTTAATAAGTGAAGAAGGACTTGAGTTTAGCTGTAAGTTAGGCTATTGCAGTGGCGGCATGTGTCACTGTAGATAGCGGTAAGTTGATGTGTAACATCAAAGCATGTTACCATCATCGGACGCCTAAATAGGGCGTAAAATACACTGTACAACTTTATATAATATTATATTATATGTCAATTACTATCGTACAGTGTATACAAATGATGAAGTAAAAACATGCTAATGAAGATGATTTTCCCGCCTTTTCGGGCGATTACTATTTCACCAGCACTAAGCATGGTTTTGGACGACAATCAGCTGTAGACAGAAATTGTAAAACTGACCATGGTTGGTTGCCTTGAAAATTGGTGTGAAATGAAAATTAACAAGGTGACTCAAGGGGAAATCCCCGGAACTATGGAACAGCGGCTATCACCTTGTTAGCGTGGGAACAAACAAAAAGGTGATAGACCCGTTTTAAGGTTGTAACTATGTAATCAGGTATTATAATATCTGAATTTTAAAATGTAAGGCCGAAGCAAGGACAGGAGATGCCAAAATTCCTCCCTAACTTCAGTCCTTGTGGAAGCAACTGGGCACTACAGTCCGGGGGGGGCATAGTGTGTGTGGAAGGAGGTTACTAAGGGTAGTAACGAATTAAATCCTTAAACTGAAGTATGTGGATGAGCTGATGAGCTAATTAAATGATTTTATTTTGAGTCAAGAGATATTACGCCAAAGGCAAATGATTAACGTTTTCCAGTAGATAACTTGTTCAGAAGTAGTTGATTTAAATATGTTATACTCTATATGATAATTTTATAAATGATTTTACTGGTTGAAAAGATTAATTCTAGGAGAGAAGGTGTTTATTATGTTGTACTATGTTAGAGTGTAAGAATTATAAACATGTGTTATGCATTTTACATTGTATAATTTTGTGTAGTGTGTCTAGGGTAAGGTCATTCACCTGACCATAAGGTATCAGCTGATGACGGGTGTAAGAGATGTAGTATGTTTCGTATAATTGATTCATAGATCCTTTTGTTAATCAATTTAATTAAATGATTGAATAATTATTTTTATTAATTGGCAAAATAGCTTTTTTGGAAATTAAATTTTTTTTTAGAAAAAAAAATTTTTTTTTGCAGTAAAGAATTTTATTTTAAATGCTAATGTTCACTATAGGTAGAGAAGGTGTAAGCTGATTCATGATGTTTATCTTATGTTATCTTTTATAATCAAGTGTGGTTATTTTTGAATGTATGGTAGAAATAAGTTGTTTATTTTTATTCGTTTGTTATAATTGTTAGCATTTAGTTAATAAGAATGATAAAGTAAATTCATTTAAAAGATTTTGGAAATTTTTGGAAAGATTTAAAATTTGCGATGAAATTAAGTAATTTAAAGAGACGATGTAAATTAACATCAATGTAAATTTTTGATAGTGGACTTAGGTTTATTTCACTGTTTGAACAAAATTTGAATTCTACTTTAATAATTAAGGTGGAGATAGTGTGTAGTTTGATAATGAACATGTGTATTTACCCAGTATTTTGCTAAAGGCAACCCAGTATGTAGGTAAGGGGATACATATCGGTCGAGGATCTGGTATGGTACAAGGCCAGTTATGGAATATTATTGGGAATGTTATAAGGTAAGGTGGTACTGTGGTGAGTGCCTGTCCGATTTTACGGTGTTGGGATCTCGAACAGAGAAGTCCAGTAATATAGTTCAGGTGCAGCCATAGTCGCCGAGCTAGGGGCTAGTTTACCCATGATGTGTTAAGAAATTAAAGGGGGGTTGTTGGCACCATATCCTCACTGATCCTCTTAGGGTTTAGCAATGAGAGTTTTTCTGTTTCGGCAGGAAACCTCTCATTGGGGGGGTGTATTGTAACGGTACAAACCTATGGGGATTTGTAAATTAAATCTTGTCAATTTTATTTCGCCCAAGTATATTTGGTGAACGGACTGTAGCGTCGAGACTGTCGCGGCCCGGCACAGGAATGTGAAGTTAGCAACTAGGGTGCGATTTCACACACAAGAGCGCGCACGGTCGGTCAACGTTCCCACAAAAATGGCACGTTCGAATAAATTCCTTAGCGCTGTGTGCGCAGAGAACAGCGTCTGTTGTCTTCCAGTGATCGAACCGCGCGGTTCAATACAAAGGCTCGCGAGCCGAAAACCTATTAAACTTTCAAAATATGGACTAGAGTGTGAGATAAAGTGATACAAACAAAATGTGAAAGCAGTTATAGTTCAGTGACGCAGAAATTTTAACACGCAGAAACTTTTCGGACACAAAACAGTGAGATCCTAAAAACGAGAACGTGACCAAAATTAAAAAAATGAGAACATATTGTAGATTAAAACAGTGAACGACCAAAACGGAATAACTACAACATCTGGCATCCAGGACAACAAGAAGGAAGTAACTATATGAAAAATATAAAAAATTTTAAATTAAAAGAGCTCTTAATTATGGGGTAATAAAATGAATGAATGGGAGCGTGTGCAATTGCTGGGTCGCCTTTATTTAATATAATCTAATGAACCGTTTATTTTAAATAGGTTAAGCAAAACTGTGAATTTTGTTTTTGTCTTAATTAAATTGAGTATGTATCTCAACATTAATATTTGTCAGGCTTAAATCCTAATGGATACAGAATAATTGTGTCATTATTCTCGAAAGAAAGATAGACTATTAAATAACATGTTTAATAAAAGTTGAGTTAATTAACAAACAATGAGAGTTGCGTATATTAAAGACGTCAACCCTAAATAACGTTTATAATCCATAGGTTCGTGTGAAGAACTCTGGCCTGTAAAAGGTAAGTAAAGTGTGTTTTATTATTAATTGGTAAATTTGGTAAAGAGTATGTAATATCTCAACAGGCACAAATTCAGTATATACAGAAAACCGACTACAACTGACACACCAATACACGACTCCTCCAATCACTCAATCCAACACAAACTAGCTGCCTTCAGAACCATGATACATAGACTTAACAACATCCCCCTAGATGAAAAAGACGAACTAAACACGATAAAATATCTAGCAGGATCTATCGGATACGACAGAATAATAGTCAATAAACTCCTACACAAAACAAACAACAGACAAAGACAGAAAACAACAAATTAATAACACTAACATACATCAACAAACAAACAAACAAACTGAAAAAATAGCCCACAAATTCAAAAAAACAGGATACAGAACCGCTTACAAAACTACTAACAAAACAGAACACACACTATCAAAACACACACAAACAAAGCACAAAACAAATTCGATCTACCTGGTGTTTACAAACTAAATTGCTCAAATTGCAACAAATTCTACATAGGCCAGACAGGACGTAGCTTCAAACAAAGATACATTAAACACACAAAGGCACTCCACTCCACTACAGAATCCACCTTTGCAAACCACCTTATTGAAGCAAACCACACATACAAAAACATCGACAATAACATGAACATTCTATACGTACACACAAAAGGCCGAAAACTAGACACTCTAGAACAATTGGAAATATACAAACACACAAAAACAAATAAAAACGACATCCTAAACGAACAGACACAATTCAAATCGCACGCATTATTCGAACATATCTCACCCCACACACACAACATCGATCTTTCGAAATTCAATTCCGTCGCCCACAACAGGACGGACAGCGCTACCAGCGGCAACCTCTGAAGAAGCTTTTTAAAAGTGAAAACCGGTTCAGGTTATAAGGTAAAACTTTATGTTTTTACTCATAAAAAACTTTGTGTTCCGAGTCGTTAATGAAATAGTTGTATTTATTAAAGGCTGTATTTATTCGAAGTACCGGAATTAAAACCTGGTTCCAATTTATAACCTAGTCGTTATTGGTACATATTTTATTGGGGTTTATTTGTACATATTTTATTAAAAGGCTGTACTTATTGGAAGTACAGAAATTAGTTTCCATTTATCGCACATAATTATGGCACAGAGACGATTTTGGGAAGTTGTGTCTACGTACAACGTAACGTATAACCAAAAAAGTACATTAAAATCCTTTTTTCAATTTCAAGAGGAGTGTCAGTTTTTTATGTTTTTCAACAAATACAAATGAGAGGAGGGAGAGGGGGAGAGAGAGAGAGAGACCAAAAAAATTGTATGCCTATCTAATTTTTCCAGAACTATGAACACATAGCAAAAATGGAATTTCTACAAAGTTCACATTAAATGAAAATGATGAAAGTACTGTTAGCTTTTAACAAATATTGACAATTTTGCCCAATACAGAAATGAAGGAAATTGACAGACAAATTGTCTACGAGTTCCCTGGAAGTGTTTGAAAAATGATAAACTTTTATTCTATCATTTACGTGTTACATTATGTAACAGAACAACATTTCTTTATTATTTATTTATGATTTTTAATATACATAGTATTTGAATTAACTTGTTTCCATTTATTTTCCATATAGACGAAGACAGGGTAATTGCAGTTAGGATTATAAACACAAGATGAAATAGTATAATGACAACTAGTTTACAGTTGTCACTATTTTTGTTTCAATATTTCAAAGGATAAAGAAAACACCTGTAACTCTAAGATGAGTTATGAGAAAACATGATTACAAATCATAACCTGCCATTAGTTACTTGTGAAGAAAACAGATATAACATTTCCAAACAAGAAATCTTCAATTCTCTCCCTATTTGTTTTATAAAAACTGGAGTTTCTACTGCAGGTTTTTAAGTCCACTAACTACTTAATTTAATATACATAATTGTTCCTGATCTTGTTGGGTAATATTATATTAATACATCTGCTTCCTACTCATATGTGCAAACAATGTTTTTTATGTACGGTCCTAAACATCTTTAAAATTTAGACAAAGTTTATGAGCAATTAGACCTAACCTGAATTACTACATCTAAGAATATCTTATTAGGTCATTTAGCTTTATTTATACATTTAATGCATCTTAATTAGTACACTAACAGCACTGCTCTGTCTTACAGTAACACAACACATTACACTAACTCAAACGAATTTCTTGTTTTCAGTTTAATAAAGTTGAAATTGTGTATTTCTTTTCTTTTCCATTCACTTTTTATGGAAATGTGCTTTATATTAATATGTGTACCCTTACTATATTATGGTCCTAAACATCTTTATCAACACTTTATGTCTTTAAAATTTAGACAAAGTGTAATGAGCTATTTGGCTTAAAATGAATTTTCATGACCTGGCTCAGAACAAATTTATTTTGGCAAATACAAAGATGAAGACTCTGTACACCCTGGTTGCAATTTCTTCAGGGCTCACACCTGCTGCCAGGCTTAGTTCTATAACATGATCAGGAAGAAAGAAATCAGCTCGAACTTGCAACCACTGTGGAGGTTTGTACACCATCACCAAGAAGATTAATGATGTCATCTACGAATAACTCATTAGGCCATTTAGCTTTATTTATACATTTAATGCATCTTAATTAGTACACTAACAGCACTGCTCTGTCTTACAGTAACACAATACATTACAATAACTCTAAAGAATTTCTTGTTTTCAGTTTAAAAAAGTTGAAATTGTGTATTTCTTTTCTTTTCCATTCGCTTGTTGTGAAACGACCTACATTAATATGTGTACGCTTACTATATTGAAATCCAATGTTCACTATCCAATAGTTAAAAATTTTGTGGAATTGTGAAATTAGTAACACTATGTACTAATGTGTGATTTTCAGTTGAATGTCTGAATTCCTTTGATTCATTAATAAATTTTACTAATTTGTTTCTTTATGTCTATTGAATGATTTCTTATTAGTTTTTAATCTTTGTGTTTTCATTATTCATTTGTAAATTCTTGGATTTTGTTGTCCATGACATGTCCATTGGTTAACTAATTATCATTAAAACACACAGAGGACTGATCCTCTTTTGCAAGATCACAAGAATGTTTCAAGACCATTTGCAGGTCAGGTATTGTTCTGTCTGTTCACTTTCTGAAAAAAGTGGTTGAGGAGCAAGGGGGAAGATGTCTCCATTAACACACACACACACACACACACACACACACACACACACACACACACACACACACACACACACACACACACACACACACACACACACACACACACACACACACACACAAGCACGCACACAATTCCTTGTTTCTTTATTTAATTTGAATTCTGTATTACAACGAATGTTTTCAGAGTTTACAAGTTTTTTTTTTAATTTCTTGGATTATTTTTTTTTAATTTTATGCAATGTAGACACATACAGAGGAGTGTCTATTTTTTATGTTTTTTCAATAAATAAAAATGACAGGAGGGAGAGGGGGAGAGAGAGAGAGAGAGAGAGAGAGAGAGAGAGAGACCAAAAATGACACGTACAGAAATTTCATCATGTAATGGTACAGATAATACAGTCCAAGGACATATTGCGAATATTAATGATTTTATTGTGAATTTTATTGGGGAAAAGTTACTCTGTAAATTAGCTACAGAATTGGCAGTCGAGCGGTGGAAGACAGCTATTTTTAGCGATTTGATCTTTGAACTTTGTGCATTTGGAATCAGGTCACACGACGTCATGGGCCGCACCTTCGATGATCTAACTCTGGAATGTGTGTCGGGTTCAGCCATGCCTTAAATTTTGTATACGTGGCAGCTGCGAAACAATAGGACGAGATCACGTGACCGCCCCTCCAACTAAGAATTGTCACCAACTTTGCTCGTCCCAGTTGAATTCATATTCTCGTGCCGTACGGCCGCGTAAAAAAGTCTGTGGACTAAATTTATATAGTCCGCGGCCCACCGCTTAAAACGTTTTAAAATGTAAATACAATCAATCTTAACATAATCAAATGACATAGAAGTTAACTTCTTCAAAAGTAGAGTAAGTGAAAAATTCGGTGAAAGTGTGTGGGACAATGGAGTTATCTGGACGATCATCAGGTAAGTAATAGAGCAGGGACAAACAAATGTTTTTCAATAAAATAAAATAATATAATATAAAATCAAATACCATAAAAAGGCCTGATGGGGTGCGTGCGTGCGTGTGTGTGGGGTGGGGGGTGGGGGTGAAAATTATGTAATAAATTTAAGAAGTGCTGGTTTGCGTCTCTTTTATTGATGGTTTAAATTAAGGTTTTCCTGATCAGTCTTTCTTGTGTTGATGATATATACTGTATATAAAAAATATCAAATTTATTAATTACTATTGATTGGTTTCTATATTTTGTTTCATGACTGTATAATTAAAAGTCTCGAGGGAGAGTTTAAAGTAGTAGTGATGCAATTAAGAATAAAAGAGAATATTATGTGAAAACAAATAATCAATTTATTTACTTCAAAATAACCCAGGTCTGCTTTCTGAATATGTCCTCAAAGAACCTTGAATTAAACTTGGGTAAGTACTTTCGACGAATTTGGCAATAGTTTCAAGATGGCGTCCAAATAATTAGACGCGTGCACAGCTGATTTTGGTATAACAAAAATAAATAAAAGTAAGTAGTAAAGAATAGTTACAATGGCGCCGCGAACAGGACATTTGCATAAAAATTTATTTATGTAAACGTGGGCCTGTTTTAGAGAGCAGAACGGGTTGTTCGAAGTAAATAAATACATTTTTTATTTACATCCAAATAGACGCATGTTACAAGGTTAGGTGATATGATTTGTTTATGTGTATTATAAGTAATCATTAAGTAATAACAAATAATAAAAATGGAAAGTAATGAAATAAATCAAGAAAACACTCTGACCGAGTCAATGATTATGAGCGGAATAAACGCTGAATCAATACCTATGGTCAGTAGAGTTGAAAAGGTATCAATAGATGACCTGTTTAACTTTATGAAAGTCAATTTTCACGAAGTAAAGAGTCGTTTCGATGTCAATGACACTAAAATGAATGAACTGAATGATAAATTAAATGAACAAAATACAAAAAATGAAAGCAATTTTAATGACATTAGAGACGAAATAAAACAACAAAATGTCAATATTGATAAGCGTATCGGTGAGATTAACAAACTTGCAATAATATGAAAGAACAGATAATAGAATCAATAAACAACAAATTCAATGAGCAGATTAACGAAATGAAGAAAACTTTAGAAAGTAAATTAAATCAGATAATGAATAAGAAGGTAAGTGACAGTGTTAGCGATATGACGAATAATAATAATGGTAACATAGCTGAAGAGGTAGTGTTAGAGAATAAAATAGTGAATAATGATTATAATGATGAGAGTGTAATGGGAAAGAAAATGGTATAGATACAGGTAAGTGTAACGAGAATAAAAAATGTAAAGATGAATATAATAACGAGTTAGCAAGTAATAGTGGTAAAATAGTTTAAAATGGGGTATCTAAGGGAGATACGTTAATTGATAGTGATGATGAGAGAGTAATGGGAGTAGGGGATAGTAATAAGTGTTCGTAAGTTAGAGAGAGAGTATGAGGAGAATAATTTGAGTAGAATGATAAGACAAAGGGCAGATTTATCCGGTGTAGTAGGTGAAGTAGAAGCTTCACGTGTGTTTAGCAAGAACAAAATTTTCTTGAAAGTGTATTTGGGAGACAAAAGGTCTACAAATAATTCCCCTGTGTATTATGATTTCCCTGGGAAAGCCAGGATGTGTTATAATAATGTTGTGTTGCCCTTCGTGTGGAATGAGAGAGAGAAATTAAGAGGGGGTTATATAAGTGATTTGGAGAATGAGAGAGAAATAGAATTATTCAAGTTGAGTAGAGATCATAAAGAGTTAGTAAAGAGAATAAGTATTGAGAGAATTAAAAACTTACCTGGTGGAGTAGATAATATGGATGATAAAAAGCACTAACCTGGCAGGAGAATTAGTGTACTTGTAGTAGCAGATAATTGTGATTATGATGTAACTTACCTGGTTTTAGCAAAAAATACTGACGGAGGCAGGACTAAAATTGTCAATGTAGACAGGTTTTATGAGTTAATAATGTGGAATAATTTTATAAATTGTTGTTGTGGTATAACGAATAAAACAAGGTTAAAGGGTTATTATAATAATAATAACAAAATAAATGCATTTAAAAATGAATTGTGTTGTAATAATTTAAGATTAATTTATGACGATGGTGGTAAGATTGTTATTAATGGACATTTAATTATGTGATTGGCAGTGGCGAAGCTAGTAGTTAATAATGGGTAGGCAAAAATCTTATCTTAAATTTTTTTTTAAGGAATCACTAAAAGGATGGTGGTTCAAATCGGACGCTGAGGTAGAGTCTGCTGTAAGCGAATGGTTCCACAAACAGCCGTAAGAATTTTATTAGCAGGGAATCTACAGGTTGGTGCAACAGTGGAACTCATGTCTTAATGTCAATGGAGACTTCTTTAAAATCGTTGAATACAAAATTCTTTACAGCTCTATACGTGTTTCTATTGAACAGTCCTTGTATTAGTCATACACAAGAATAGTACAACTGATTGAACTTCAAATTTTTAAACTTGATTAGTTTCTATATATACATATGTGTGTGTGTTTAATGTTACAAACAATTCAAATAACAATCTTGATCATCTGTTAGTTCAGCGGAATAACAGGGACACTTTTAATAGCCGCATAAAATAAACACACTTATAAACAACACAGCGCGCTTTAACTTGAATGTTTGGACCACAGAAGTGAGGCATGCCTCAACGCTCTATGTGTACAGCACGGGACAATCCCTTCCCTATACCTCCGGCACATTGCTTACATATACGATGTATACAAAAAACGCTGAGGCAAGTTCAGGCTGCCTCATTCGCTTTAAACGAGCTATGCCGAGTCTCACCTGTCACCATCTAGCGGTCGCTCAGTAAAGCAAGTTTCGGCCTAATAAATTCGACAGTCGCGGTAACAATGTATAATCTTTACGTTCTGTAGTTCATACGTATTTATAATTTTTATTCTACAGAATTTTTTAGGGTAGGCATTGCCTCAATTGCCTCCACATAACTTCGCCACTGGTGATTGTAAAAAAAATTAAACCTCCGCTCAACAGTCCGTTAAGGACCAAGGCGTACCGCACGGCTTTTGTGTTAGTGTGACGGTGTATGGCTAGTACTACGCGCCACCAGCCGCTAGTTGCGGTATTCACAGCCAGGAGGCGGCGCTGTTATCTCAGCGCCTACTCAGTTTGCCTCACGACGCTGAGTGCACGCCGTACGGAACCTCCGCCGGGAATTGAACCCGGGACCACGAGCGCATCAATCGCCCGCGTTAGCCACTAGACCACCTGGAGGGTCACTGGTGATTGTAATGGTTTGCAATATTGTAAACTTACAATTTAATACTGGACTGAATAATGTGATGATTTGTGACAAACAAGAACATTTAATGATGAATATTGAATGAGTTGGTGGTATATGTAATATGTATTCTATAGTAAGGTTATGTACTTTGTATTGTATGTAATCAATTTTTGATTTTGGTGGGGTAATAGTTTTTTGTTAGATGAGATAATTAACAGCATATAATTAAAGTTTATGATGGGAATTAAATGAAGGTAAATAGTTTTGAATAAAGTAATTGAAGTAATTTACAGTGTTTTGAAAAGGATGGAATTAAATTAATTTGTGACAATTTAGTTAATTAAAAGTGTTGTAACAGTTGAATTTTGGGTAATGAATTTAAATTTTTGGTTGGGATTTGAATTGAATAATCAATGGTAGATGATTAAAATGTTGAATGGAAATGCAGAGTTGAAATAATGATATAACAATTGGAAGATTTAAATTGAAAATTGAAATTAAAGTTGTAATGTTGGTAATTTTTGTGCAAATTCAGAGTTGAGATGTTTATTTTAATGTAATAATGGTAATGTTCATTTTGAGTGTTTATTATGGTGTATTAGGTTTATCATGTGAAACACAAATTTTAATTGAGTATTATGTAATTAGGTATACACATGAAACAAATGTTATATGTTTTAAATGCGATTTCCCACTTTCGGGCGGTCACGACCTCACCAGCCCTGACCGTGGTTTTGGCTGACAACCAGCTAGGGGCAGATTTATTGTACACTGACCATAGTTGGTTGCCTTTGAAATTGGTGTAACTTAGAAATTAGCCGGGGGTGAATCATGGGGAATCAACATAACTAGGGAACAGCGGCTACCATCAAATGGGATGGTAGACCGTTTAAGGGCATGTGACTAAATTTTAGTAGGATTACTGGTATCTTGTATACCAGTAATGCAGAATTTTTATATAACGCCGAAGCAAGAACGGTATAAGCAGCATTTACACCCTAACCACTTCAGTTCTTGTGGAAGCAAATGGGCGCCACAGTCCAACACAAAAGGCAATAGAGTGTGTGGAAAGGAGCTGGCCGTTACAAGCCAGCGGCATGAATATAGCATTTATGCAAAAGTGTAAATGCCTTGCACGGTTTACCCGTGAGGTTATTTACCAAATTGTAACGGGGTTAGGGGGGATATTATAAAATGATGTGGAGGAGGAAAGAGATAATAACTTAGAGGAGAGTGATTATGTAATCACGAGAATACTATGAAATACATTTGATTGACTGTATTAAGGATGTCGTTTTCATTTTGATTTTTTTAGCAACAAGATTTTATATTGTATAGAGTTAGTAGTGATAAGTAAATAAGAAAATAAAGCATTGTAGTATAGAGCTATAATGAAATATTTGAGCGAAAGAGTAAGGGGAAGCGGTTATTTAAATTCTGATTGGAATCAGAAATATTTTTTGAATTGGGAATAAGAAATAATAAGGAGATGGTCAGATAAAATGTTGAAGTTAAGAAGTTTGCTGACATAAAATATGTATTAGGCGTTAAGAAAAAAAAAACAGTGCTTCTTAACGCAAACCAGCACAGCTAAGGGGAGACCAGATCAGTTCTGGATATGGTATAATACAAGGCCATTATTTAATGTTTTTGATTTGATGTTTCAGTGTCTGGTGATACTGTGACGGCGGTCCTGTGCTGGCCTGCGCG
The DNA here is from genome assembly GCA_034769895.1 of Magicicada septendecula. NCBI lineage: Eukaryota > Metazoa > Arthropoda > Insecta > Hemiptera > Cicadidae > Magicicada > Magicicada septendecula. Next base: position 326,620,494 of record CM068370.1, read on the forward strand.
TCAGAACAGGGGCGTCAAGTGCCTGACTGGCCTTGCGGTGTGGGGATCTCGAGAGGGAAGTCCAGTAAGGTCATTCAGGTGCGGCCGCAGTCACTGGACCAGGAGGGTAAGTAACCCATAGTTCTAGTAAAATATAAAGGGGGTTATGGCGCCATATCTGGGCTGAGCCTCTTAGGAAGAGTGTGAGTGTCAATGAGAGTTTTTATGCTTCGGCATAAAATCTCTCATTGAGGGGGTATTGTAATGGTACAGATAATACAGTCCAAGGACATATTGCGAATATTAATGATTTTATTGGGGAAAAGTTACTCTGTAAACTAGCTACAGAATCGGCAGTCGAGCGGTGGGTGTCACGTTTTCAACGCTCTCGATTAATCTTGAGTTGGTCTTACAAAGTTAGGTGGTGAGTTGGCTGGTATGAAATGAAATAAGATAGTGGACTGTATATATTCTTTGAGTTAATTGTTTACTGAATGTTTAAAGAAAGTGATTGCATGGCGCGTGCAGTGCCAGATAGCGCGGCATACATTGCCGGAGAAATAAAGTCGAAAGGCGAATTAAATATTGAAAATCATGATGATGAATTGAGGCAGAGATCGCCTAAGTATAAGTATTAGTGCATGAAGATCATGCTAAAAATTTGAAATGTAATATTCTGAATTGAAAATAGTTATATAGCCGGGGCTGGCGAACTGAAGGCTTGTTGCCCGTTCGGAGTTTTTACAATTAACTAACTAGCCGGACTGTTGCGGGCTTGCGATACAAGCCGGCAGCAGTTTCGCGGGGGAGAATGACGTCACTGCACGCACGCCGCATTGCAAATATTCTAAGTACAAAGTTTAACATACTGCCTGCACAAAATCGGGTGATTTTGCAGCTTAAGTCATTGTATGAATAGTGCATAATAATTGACATTACATGACACCAAAGTTCAATAATACATAACAAATGATAATACAATAATAAAAGACATAATAATTGACATGCATAACAACAGAGCAATGACACCAAAGGAAATCCAATAGTACATAACAATATGATTGACATACCAAGTTGATGTAAGGATACATAATACATAATGATTGACATTGCATAGTAATAGAATAATGATACTAAAAATTCCATAACACATAATAACATGATAATGATACATAATAATACAATAATCCGACAGACATAATAGTTGACAGTACATAATAATAGAATAATGATCCCAAAAAATTCAATAATATATAACAGATGATAATACAATGATAAAAGACATAATACTTTACATGCATAATATTAGAATAATGCACCCCAAAAATTCAACAATATATAACAATAGAATAATACAATAATAAAAGACATAATAATTTAAATGCATAATATTAGAATAATGATCCCAAAAAATTCAATAATATATAACAGATGATAATACAATGATAAAAGACATAATACTTTACATGCATAATATTAGAATAATGCACCCCAAAAATTCAACAATATATAACAATAGAATAATACAATAATAAAAGACATAATAATTTACATGCATAATATTAGAATAATGATCCCAAAAAATTCAATAATATATAACAGATGATAATACAATGATAAAAGACATAATACTTTACATGCATAATATTAGAATAATGCTCCCCAAAAATTCAACAATATATACCAATAGAATAATACAATAGACATAATAATAATATAATAAGAATCACAAATGGAAAGCATGCGATCGCCCGGGATATGTCCCGGGCATGAAGCATGATAATGCGATAAAGTTCAAATCAATGATACATGTCGCATGAACGCTCATGCAATTAGTCTGAGGCCACAGGAAGTGGACATAATTTGTGAATGGGCCGACGTAGGATACCGTTTGCGGTGCGAACATCCGCGACGCGCACTAATGAATCCTGACCCAAATGGACCTGAGTGAATACCCCGCGTTTCCACTGCAGTGGGGGGAATTGTCTTTGAAAATAAGGACGAGTTGTCCGGGAGCCAAATTTTTTGACTGGATGCGCCATCTGTTGCGTTGTTGCAACTGGTGCAAATAATCCTTCGACCACCTTTTCCATATAGAATGGGTGAATCTTTGGAGCAGCTGCCATCTGCCCAGACGACCAATTTTGACTTCGGAATAGTCAGGTTCCGGGAGTGAAGTGAGTGGAGAACCAACCAGGAAGTGCGCTGGAGTTAAAGGCTCGGGATCCCTAGAGTCATTTGAGATGGCGAACAAGGGGCGTGAGTTAAGGCAGGACTCTATTTGAGTTAGACTAGTGTAATACTCTTCAAACGTAAGAATGGTTCTGCCGACAACGCGCCGCAAATGAAACTTGACGCTCTTGACTCCACTCTCCCACTGGCCACCGAAATGAGGTGCTGACGGAGAAATAAAGGACCATTTGATTCCTTGGGCACTGGTAAAATCCTGGGTAGCCTGTTCGAATCCGTTAGATTGAAGAAGTTTGTATAAGTCGTGAAGTGTACTGCTAGCACGACGAAAATTTGTACCATTGTCGCAGAATATCTGTGCAGGGATACCTCTCCGAGGTATAAACCGTTTTAAGGCTGCTATGAAAGCGTCTGAGGTAAGATCTGAGACTAATTCAAGGTGAATGGCCTTAGTGGCCATGCATATAAATAGAGCAATATAAGCCTTTGACGTCGATTTGTAACGCTGCCAGCCATGACGTATAAATACAGGACCGGCATAGTCGACTGCACATTGAGAAAATGGTTTGGCAGGAGTAACCCGGGAAGAGGGTAATTGTCCTAATAATTGGCTTGAGCCCCTAGCACGGAACCGAAAGGAAGTGGTACACTTGTTTATTACTGATCGTATGTATGATTTATCATTAATTATCCAATATTTCTGCCGTAGAGAGTACTGAGTGAATTGTACCCCAGCATGTAGTAGACGAATATGTTCGCCTTCTATGATTAATTTACTGAGATGAGAATGCGGGTGGAGCGTGAGTTAAGGTTGCTGAAGGCGTCCGCCCACGCGTAATATCCCCGCATTGTCCAGAAAGGGGTTAAGTGAAAGAACTTTACTATTATTAGGGATAGAGCGTTGTGCCTCAAGTTCCTTGATTTCGATGCTAAAGTGCAATCGCTGGGACTGGCGAATAAAAATCAAAAGTGTACCAAGTAACTCATGGGAAGTTAAAAAAGAAATTTTCTATCAGCTATGGGGAACCTCGAATTCCGAATCAATCGAAGGCAATACGAAAATACACGAAGGAGTTTTGAAAGCGAAGAGTAGTTTTCAAAATAACTAGGCGTAGATGAAGCGGCAACCAGTGAGGTTTGGACTTGCTTACGTTTTTCTTCCTCAAGATCGGGATGAGTGCAGGGTGAATGGGCATCGAAAACACTGGTGGGCCAAGATGATGACTCATGGGACAACCAGGATGGACCATACCACCATTGTGGGTGACCGTGTAAAAACCGAGATAGACAACCATTACGCGATACAATGTCGGCTGGGTTGTCATGTGAAGAGACATGATGCCAGTACACTTTGCAGTGAGTCGTTGTATCTCCGCAACGCGGTTGGAGACAAATACCTTCCATCTGGAAGACTGCTTGTGAATCCAGTGTAAGGCGATCATTGAGTCAGAGTAAAAATATAGGTCGTCGAAGTTGTAAATCACTGCGTTCATAACCTTGGAAACCAACTGAGCCAATAAGAGACAGGCGCAAAGTTCAAGTCTGGGTAGTGTTACCTACTTCAAGGGAGCGATTCTAGATTTAGAGCATAACAAGTTTGATGAGATGCTGTGGTTATTTACTGGTAAACTTAATGAATTTAAAGCATTTATATTTGAGGTTTTAGTTGGCGTAACTTCCGCTTGAATCAATGGTTTCTTGATCACCTCTTCTACGCGTTCTAATAAATTGTGCAGCTTGCATTCAATAGTACAGAGATCATCCTCTGTCTGAACCCTGTCACTTACCGATGTGAAATCAGACTCAACAGCCTCAATTTGGATTTGTTTTTCATCATACTTCGCGGACAACTCCATCAAGTGGCGGAGTTTAATTTTTAAGGCATGGTGATCGTTTGTAACTCACCGCGTTTATAACCTTGGAAACCAACTGAGCCAATAAGAGACAGGCGCAAAGTTCAAGTCTGGGTAGTGATACCTGCTTCAAGGGAGCGACTATAGATTTAGAGCATAACAAGTTTGATGAGATGCTGTGGTTTGAATATACCCGACCGCACATAAATGCAACAAGCGTAAACCCTTGCTGACGCTTCGGCAAACCCATGGAGCTGAAATGAAATGATTTGGGAATTATTTAAATTATTTACAGACCTTGGAATATTACAGTAAGTGTCGGAAATCAGCTGAGCATAAAGCTCTACCCATTGATTAGATAATGAGTCTGATAGGGGGTCGTCCTAAATTGTTACGGTTAACCACAATATCTGCCTGAAATTCTTGCACCAAAATGTAACCGGGCCAATGAGTCCCAATGCGTCGTAAATTCCTGCGATAACTCATAATACCCTTCTCTTGTTGAATACCTCAACTTCGACATGTCTTTGGAAACTATATACGAAACTATCATCGTTAATGTCCCATTGAATACCCAAAGTACTTACAGTTTGATTCTTGCTAAAGTCGAGGGAAGAATTGGCGTGTGAAGGTTTGATCATTGGAAATCACTTGTGCAGAGTAAACCCGTATTGACTTAATAAATCTGTAATGTCGGACTTCATTTTAGATACCTGAGATGTGTGGGTTATCTGAACCGGTCATGAGATCGTCCACATAGAAATCGTTTGCGATAGCTGAACAGGCTACAGGGTGTTTAGTTTTGTTTTCCTGGGCTATTTGTGCCAAACATTTTGTGGCCAGAAATGAAGCACTTGCAGTCCCATATGTGACAATCCTCAAGGCATAGTGTTGAAGTTCCCTATGGGGGGCGTCGCGCCATACAATTCGCTGCAAATTAGAATCCCTGGGATTAACTAAAATTTGACGGTACATTTTCTCAATGTCCGAAATGATGACATATCGGTGCGTACGAAACCGAGGCATAATCGGTAATAGATCCTGCTGGACCGTGGGACCAACCGTTCATGTACAAATTATTTGTTGTTTTGGCAGAGCCGTCGAAAACAACTCGCAATTTGGTGGTTATACTATAGCCCTTAAAAACCGAATGGTGCGGCAAGTAAAAGGTGTCTGACTTATTGACTGACAAATCGTAAGAATCAAGCAAAGACATGTGACCCAGAGTTAAATAGTCCCGCATGAATGTTGCATAGTCTTTATGAAGGGCATGGTTCTGCTTTTACTTGAGTTCCAGAGATTGAAATCTGCAATAGCTCCGGGAAGAGAATCGCCCAAATGAGAATTGTATAACCTGCGAGGTAGGGACACCACAAATCTACCACTATTATTGCGGAAAGTGTTAGCGACAAAATGACTTTCGCATTCAGAGTCCTCAACCGAGCAGCAAGTCCTCCAATTGCCAGAAGTCCTTTAATTGCGAGGAAATGGCATTATTATCTTCGCATGCTATGAATGATGAGACAGGTTTTGTCATGTCGACATTAAAGGGCAGGTTACCCGCGAGGATGAATTCCAATTTTGTCTCCTGTATTATGGGAAAGTGTGGGCTGCAGATGAATTTGACAGGTTCAATCAATTGTAAATAGTACTGGGCACCAAGTAATATGCCAATTTGCGAAGAAAAATTCAGTTGCGGGTCAGCTAGGAATATGCCCTTTGGTATACTTAGGGATGAAATATCAAACTATTCTGCAGGAAGATTATTCGTAACACTGGGAAGCACAGCGCAATGCACGTTCATATTAAAATCCTTGTAACGAGAATGTAGCCTTACCCTTGAACTAATGTCAGCTTGGCATAAGGAATTGTTTATACCAGCGATGGGTAATTGAGACTTGGTTAGTTTTAGACCATTGCGACGCGCGAAACTCATGGTACAGAAATTTGCCTGAGATCCTGAGTCTAATAAAATTCTTACTGGATGCTTTCTACCGGCATGGTCCGTTGTCATGCAGACAGCAGTGGAAAATAAAATAGATTTGTTTGTTTGCAGTTTCAGTGAGAATTGATTGTTGCCTCTACTTGAAGTGTTACTGGCAGATATGTGGATCATTGTATGATGTCGCTTAGAACATGTCCTACAAGCAAATTTGGAAAGTCAGTGTGAAGGATCATGGCCAGGACGCATGCAATTTAAGCAAAGTTTGTGTTTGATTAAAATGTTTTTTCTCTCAAAGGGAGATATAGCCACGAATTGTGGGCATTCAGAGAGTCGATGTTTACCTCGACACAGCTGAAAAATGTTATTGCTGATATGAGTATGAAAGGTTGACCTAGTGAAATCAAAGGGTTTAATAGCTTTGCAATAGGGAATCTTATCGCTAACTTGTATTCTATTTACTGAACTGGCCGAGGCGCCGACGTTTTGCATTAATTGCCTTCTACCATTTAAAAATTTAATAAAATTGTTGAAATTAGGGAATCGCTCGTCAGAAAGGCTTTCCTTCCATAGTCGTCATGTCTGGTTGTCAAGTTTCTGCGTTAAATATTGAACGAAAATGATTCCGAAGCTATTTACCGGTAAACATAATGAATTTAAAGCATTTATATTTGAGGTGATTTCGTCAATAAATTTTGAAATGCCAACCATGGACTCTTGCTGAATGGACTTCATGCCCAAGACATTCCCTATATGATACGCTGAGACAATTAATTTGCTATCATACCTGGCCCTCAATAGATCAATTCTTTATCGCATAATTATCGTGGGTGATTGGGAGAGATTTTATTACATTTAGAGCCTCGCCTCTTAGTGAAGAATGTAAATAGTGCAATTTCTGAATGTCCGTCAGGCCAGTTCTGAAGTGTACTAGTTCCAAATACATATTGTAATAATGCTGCCAATCAATAATGTTGCCTGAGAAGCAGGGCAATTTAATTGGCACTAACTGAATAGGGGAGGTTTTAGTTGGCGTAACTTCCGCTTGAATCAATGGTTTCTTGTACACCTCTTCTACGCGTTCTAATAAATTGTGCAGCTTGCATTCAATAGTAAAGAAATCATCCTCTGTCTGAACCCTGTCACTTACCGATGTGAAATCAGACTCATCAGCCTCAATTTGGGTCTGCATTTCATCATACTTCGCGGACAACTCCATCAAGTGGCGGAGTTTAATTTTTAAGGCATGGTGTTCGTTTGTAAACTCACCGCGTTTATAACCTTGGAAACCAACTGAGCCAATAAGAGACAGGCGCAAAGTTCAAGTCTGGGTAGTGTTACCTGCTTCAAGGGAGCGACTCTAGATTTAGAGCATAACAAGTTTGATGAGATGCTGTGGTTTGAATACACCGTACGCACATAAATGCAACACGCGTAAACCCTTGCTGACGCGTCGGCAAACCCATGGAGCTGAAATGAAATGATTTGGGAATTATTTAAATTATTTACAGACCTTGGAATCTTACAGTAAGTGTCGGAAATCAGCTGAGCATAAAGCTCTACCCATTGATTAGATAATGAGTCTGATAGGGGGTCGTCCCAACTTGTTCCGTTTAACCACAATATCTGCATGAAATTCTTGCACCAAAATGTAACCAGTCCAATTAGACCCAATGCGTCGTAAATTCCTGCGATAACTCATAATACCCTTCTCTTGTTGAATACCTCTACTTCGACATGTCTTTGGAAACTATATACGAAACTATCATCGTTAATGTCCCATTGAATACCCAAAGTACTTACAGCTTGATTCTTGTTAAAGTCGACGGAAGAATTGGCGTGTGAAGCTATAATGGTTTGATCATTGGAAAACCACTTGTGCAAAGTAAACCCGTATTGACTTATTAAATCTGTAATGTCGGACTTCATTTTAGATACCTAAGATGTGTGGGCTATCTGAACCGGTCTTGAGATCGTCCACATAGAAATCGTTTGCGATAGCTGAACAGGCTATAGGGTGTTGAGTTTTGTTTTCCTGGGCTACTTGTGCCAAACATTTTGTGGCCAGAAATGAAGCACTTGCAGTCCCATATGTGACAGTCCTCAAGGCATAGTGTTTAAGTTCCCTTAAGGGGGCGTCGCGCCACACAATTCGTTGCAAATTAGAATCCCTGGGATTAACTAAAATTTGACGGTACATTTTCTCAATGTCCGAAATGAGGACATATCGGTGCGTACGAAACCGAGACATAATCGAAAAAAGATCCTGCTGGACCGTGGGACCAACCGTTCAAGTACAAATTATTTGTTGTTTTGCCAGAGCCGTCGAAAACAACTCGCAATTTGGTGGTTATACTAGAGCCCTTAAAGACCGAATGGTGCGGTAAGTAAAAGGTGTCTGACTTATTGACTGAAAAATCGTAAGAATCAAGCAAAGACATGTGACCCAGAGTTAAATACTCCCGCATGAATGTGGCATAGTCTTTATGAAGGGTATGGTTCTGCTTTTACTTGAGTTCCAGAGATTGAAATCTGCAATAGCTCCGGGAAGAGAATCGCCCAAATGGGAATTGTATAACCTGCGAGGTAGGGACACCACAAATCTACCACTATTATTGCGGAAAGTGTTAGCGACAAAATGACTTTCGCATTCTGAGTCCTCAACCTAGCAGCAACGTCCTCCAATTGCCAGAAGTCCTGTAATTGCGAGGAAATGGCATTATTATCTTCGCATGCTATGAACGATGAGACAGGTTTTGTCATGTCGACATTAAAGGGCAGGTTACCCGCGAGGATGAATCCAAATTTTGTCTCTTGTATTATGGGAAAGTGTGGGCTGCAGATGAATTTGACAGGTTCAATCAATTGTAAATAGTACTGGGCACAAAGTAATATGTCAATTTGCGAAGAAAAATTCAGTTGCGGGTCAGCTAGGAATATGCCCTTTGGTATACTTAGGGATGAAATATCAAACGATTCTGCAGGAAGATTATTCGTAACACTGGAAAGCACAGCGCAATGCACGTTCATATTAAAATCCTTGTAACGAGAATGTAGCCTTACCCTTGAACTAATGTCAGCTTGGCATAAGGAATTGTTTATACCTGTGATGGGTAATTGAGACTTGGTTAGTTTTAGACCCATGCGACGCGCGAAACGCATGGTACAGAAATTTGCCTGAGATCCTGAGTCTAATAAAATCCTTACTGGATGCTTTCTACCGGCATGGTCCGTTGTCATGTAGACAGCAGTGGAAAATAAAATAGATTTGTTTGTTTGCAGTTTCAGTGAGAATTGATTGTTGCCTCTACTTGAAGTGTTACTGGCAGATATGTGGATCATTGTATGATGTCGCTTAGAACATGTCCTACAAGCAAATTTGGAAAGTCAGTGTGGAGGATCATGGCCAGGACGCATGCAATTTAAGCAAAGTTTGTGTTTGATTAAAATGTTTTTTCTCTCAAAGGGAGATATAGCCACGAATTGTGGGCATTCAGAGAGTCGATGTTTACCTCGACACAGCTGAAAAATGTTAATGCTGATATGAGTATGAAAGGTTGACCTAGTGAGATCAAAGGGTTTGATAGCTTTGCAATAGGGAATCTTATCGCTAACTTGTATTCTATTTACTGAACTGGCCGAGGCGCCGACGTTTTGCATTAATTGCCTTCTACCATTTAAAAATTTAATAAAATTGTTGAAATTAGGGAATCGCTCGTCAGAAAGGCTTTCCTTCCATAGTCGTCATGTCTGGTTGTCAAGTTTCTGCGTTAAATATTGAACGAAAATGATTCCGAAGCTATTTACCGGTAAACATAATGAATTTAAAGCATTTATATTTGAGGTGATTTCGTCAATAAATTTTGAAATGCCAACCATGGACTCTTGCTGAATGGACTTCATGCCCAAGACATTCCCTATATGATACGCTGAGACAATTAATTTGCTATCATACCTGGCCCTCAATAGATCAATTCTTTATCGCATAATTATCGTGGGTGATTGGGAGAGATTTTATTACATTTAGAGCCTCGCCTCTTAGTGAAGAATGTAAATAGTGCAATTTCTGAATGTCCGTCAGGCCAGTTCTGAAGTGTACTAGTTCCAAATACATATTGTAATAATGCTGCCAATCAATAATGTTGCCTGAGAAGCAGGGCAATTTAATTGGCACTAACTGAATAGGGGAGGTTTTAGTTGGCGTAACTTCCGCTTGAATCAATGGTTTCTTGTACACCTCTTCTACGCGTTCTAATAAATTGTGCAGCTTGCATTCAATAGTAAAGAAATCATCCTCTGTCTGAACCCTGTCACTTACCGATGTGAAATCAGACTCATCAGCCTCAATTTGGGTCTGCATTTCATCATACTTCGCGGACAACTCCATCAAGTGGCGGAGTTTAATTTTTAAGGCATGGTGTTCGTTTGTAAACTCACCGCGTTTATAACCTTGGAAACCAACTGAGCCAATAAGAGACAGGCGCAAAGTTCAAGTCTGGGTAGTGTTACCTGCTTCAAGGGAGCGACTCTAGATTTAGAGCATAACAAGTTTGATGAGATGCTGTGGTTTGAATACACCGTACGCACATAAATGCAACACGCGTAAACCCTTGCTGACGCGTCGGCAAAACCATGGAGCTGAAATGAAATGATTTGGGAATTATTTAAATTATTTACAGACCTTGGAATCTTACAGTAAGTGTCGGAAATCAGATGAGCATAAAGCTCTACCCATTGATTAGATAACGAGTCTGGTAGGGGGTCGTCCCAACTTGTTCCGTTTAACCATAATATCTGCACGAAGTGCTTGCACCAAAAAGTAACCGGGCCAGTGAGTCCCAATGCTTCGTAAATTCCTGCGATAACTCATAATACCCTTCTCTTCTTGAATACCTCTACTTCGACATGTCTTTAGAAACTATATACGAAACTATCATCGTTAATGTCCCACTGAATACCCAAAGTACTTACAGCTTGATTCTTAATAAAGTCGAGGGAAGAATTGGCGTGTGAAGGTTTGATCATTAGAAAACCACTTGTGCAAAGTAAACCCGTATTGACTTATTAAATCTGTAATGTCGGACTTCATTTTAGATACCTAAGATGTGTGGGCTATCTGAACCGGTCTTGAGATCGTCCACATAGAAATCGTTTGCGATAGCTGAACAGGCTATAGGGTGTTGAGTTTTGTTTTCCTGGGCTATTTGTGCCAAACATTTTGTGGCCAGAAATGAAGCACTTGCAGTCCCATATGTGACAGTCCTCAAGGCATAGTGTTTAAGTTCCCTATGGGGGGCGTCGCGCCACACAATTCGTTGCAAATTAGAATCCCTGGGATTAACTAAAATTTGACGGTACATTTTCTCAATGTCCGAAATGAGGACATATCGGTGCGTACGAAACCGAGACATAATCAAAAAAATATCCTGCTGGACCGTGGGACCAACCGTTCAAGTACAAATTATTTGTTGTTTTGCCAGAGCCGTCGAAAACAACTCGCAATTTGGTGGTTATACTAGAGCCCTTAAAGACCGAATGGTGCGGTAAGTAAAAGGTGTCTGACTTATTGACTGAAAAATCGTAAGAATCAAGCAAAGACATGTGACCCAGAGTTAAATACTCCCGCATGAATGTGGCATAGTCTTTATGAAGGGTATGGTTCTGCTTTTACTTGAGTTCCAGAGATTGAAATCTGCAATTGCTCCGGGAAGAGAATCGCCCAAATGAGAATTGTATAACCTGCGAGGTAGGGACACCACAAATCTACCACTATTATTGCGGAAAGTGTTAGCGACAAAATGACTTTCGCATTTTGAGTCCTCAACCTAGCAGCAACGTCCTCCAATTGCCAGAAGTCCTGTAATTGCGAGGAAATGGCATTATTATCTTCGCATGCTATGAATGATGAGACAGGTTTTGTCATGTCGACATTAAAGGGCAGGTTACCCGCGAGGATGAATCCAAATTTTGTCTCTTGTATTATGGGAAAGTGTGGGCTGCAGATGAATTTGACAGGTTCAATCAATTGTAAATAGTACTGGGCACCAAGTAATATGCCAATTTGCGAAGAAAAATTCAGTTGCGGGTCAGCTAGGAATATGCCCTTTGGTATACTTAGGGATGAAATATCAAACGATTCTGCAGGAAGATTATTCGTAACACTGGGAAGCACAGCGCAATGCACGTTCATATTAAAATCCTTGTAACGAGAATGTAGCCTTACCCTTGAACTAATGTCAGCTTGGCATAAGGAATTGTTTATACCTGTGATGGGTAATTGAGACTTGGTTAGTTTTAGACCCATGCGACGCGCGAAACGCATGGTACAGAAATTTGCCTGAGATCCTGAGTCTAATAAAATCCTTACTGGATGCTTTCTACCGGCATGGTCCGTTGTCATGCAGACAGCAGTGGAAAATAAAATAGATTTGTTTGTTTGCAGTTTCAGTGAGAATTGATTGTTGCCTCTACTTGAAGTGTTACTGGCAGATATGTGGATCATTGTATGATGTCGCTTAGAACATGTCCTACAAGCAAATTTGGAAAGTAAGTGTGAAGGATCATGGCCAGGACGCATGCAATTTAAGCAAAGTTTGTGTTTGATTAAAATGTTTTTTCTCTCAAAGGGAGATATAGCCACGAATTGTGGGCATTCAGGGAGTCGATGTTTACCTCGACACAGCTGAAAAATGTTAATCCTGATATGAGTATGAAAGGTTGACCTAGTGAGATCAAAGGGTTTGATAGCTTTGCAATAGGGAATCTTATCGCTAACTTGTATTCTATTTACTGAACTGGCCGAGGCGCCGACGTTTTGCATTAATTGCCTTCTACCATTTAAAAATTTTTATAAAATTGTTGAAATTAGGGAATCGCTCGTCAGGAAGGCTTTCCTTCCATAGTCGTCATGTCTGGCTGTCAAGTTTCTGCGTTAAATATTGAACGAAAATGATTCCGAAGCTATTTACCGGTAAACTTAATGAATTTAAAGCATTTATATTTGAGGTGATTTCGTCAATAAATTTTGAAATGCCAACCATGGACTCTTGCTGAATGGACTTCATGCCCAAGACATTCCCCATATGATACGCTGAGACAATTAATTTGCTATCATACCTGGCCCTCAATAGATCAATGGCTATCGCATAATTATCATGGGTGATTGGGAGAGATTTTATTACATTTAAAGCCTCCCCACTTAGTGAAGAATGTAAATAGTGCAATTTCTGAATGTCCGTCAGGTCAGTTCTGAAGTGTACTAGTTCCAAAAACATATTGTAATAATGCTGCCAATCAATAATGTTGCCTGAGAAGCAGGGCAATTTAATAGGGGAAGTTTTAGTTGGCGTAACTTCCGCTTGAATCAATGGTTTCTTGTTCACCTCTTCCACGCGTTCTCAGCTTGCATTCATTAGTACAGAGATCATCCTCTGTCTGAACCCTGTCACTTACCGATGTGAAATCAGACTCATCAGCCTCAATTTGGGTCTGAATTTCATCATACTTCGCGGACAACTCCATCAAGTGGCGGAGTTTAATTTTTAATGCATGGTGATCGTTTGAAACTCACCGCGTTTATAACCTTGAAAACCAACTGAGCCAATAAGAGACAGGCGCAAAGTTCAAGTCTGGGTAGTGTTACCTGCTTCAAGGGAGCGACTCTAGATTTAGAGCATAACAAGTTTGATAAGATGCTGTGGTTTGAATACACCGTACGCACATAAATGCAAAATGCGTAACACTTTGCTGACGCGTCGGCAAACCCATGGAGCTGAAATGAAATGATTTGGGAATTATTTAAAACATTTTTAAAGACCTTGGAATCTTACAGTAAGTGTCGGAAATCAGATGACCATAAAGCTCTACCCATTGATTAGATAACGAGTCTGGTAGGGGGTCGTCCCAACTTGTTCCGTTTAACCACAATATCTGCATGAAATTCTTGCACCAAAATGTAACCAGTCCAATGAGACCCAATGCGTCGTAAATTCCTGCGATAACTCATAATACCCTTCTCTTGTTGAATACCTCTACTTCGACATGTCTTTGGAAACTATATACGAAACTATCATCTTTAATGTCCCATTGAATACCCAAAGTACTTACAGCTTGATTCTTGCTAAAGTCGACGGAAGAATTGGCGTGTGAAGCTATAATGGTTTGATCATTGGAAAACCACTTGTGCAAAGTAAACCCGTATTGACTTATTAAATCTGTAATGTCGGACTTCATTTTAGATACCTAAGATGTGTGGGCTCTCTGAACCGGTCTTGAGATCGTCCACATAGAAATCGTTTGCGACAGCTGAACAGGCTATAGGGTGTTGAGTTTTGTTTTCCTGGGCTATTTGTGCCAAACATTTTGTGGCCAGAAATGAAGCACTTGCAGTCCCATATGTGACAGTCCTCAAGGCATAGTGTTTAAGTTCCCTATGGGGGGCGTCGCGCCACACAATTCGTTGCAAATTAGAATCCCTGGGATTAACTAAAATTTGACGGTACATTTTCTCAATGTCCGAAATGAGGACATATCGGTGCGTACGAAACCGAGACATAATCGAAAAAAGATCCTCCTGGACCGTGGGACCAACCGTTCAAGTACAAATTATTTGTTGTTTTGTCAGAGCCGTCGAAAACAACTCGCAATTTGGTGGTTATACTAGAGCCCTTAAAGACCGAATGGTGCGGTAAGTAAAAGGTGTCTGACTTAGTGACTGAAAAATCGTAAGAATCAAGCAAAGACATGTGACCCAGAGTTAAATACTCCCGCATGAATGTGGCATAGTCTTTATGAAGGGTATGGTTCTGCTTTTACTTGAGTTCCAGAGATTGAAATCTGCAATAGCTCCGGGAAGAGAATCGCCCAAATGAGAATTGTATAACCTGCGAGGTAGGGACACCACAAATCTACCACTATTATTGCGGAAAGTGTTAGCGACAAAATGACTTTCGCATTCTGAGTCCTCAACCTAGCAGCAACGTCCTCCAATTGCCAGAAGTCCTGTAATTGCGAGGAAATGGCATTATTATCTTCGCATGCTATGAATGATGAGACAGGTTTTGTCATGTCGACATTAAAGGGCAGGTTACCCGCGAGGATGAATCCAAATTTTGTCTCTTGTATTATGGGAAAGTGTGGGCTGCAGATGAATTTGACAGGTTCAATCAATTGTAAATAGTACTGGGCACAAAGTAATATGCCAATTTGCGAAGAAAAATTCAGTTGCGGGTCAGCTAGGAATATGCCCTTCGGTATACTTAGGGATGAAATATCAAACGATTCTGCAGGAAGATTATTCGTAACACTGGGAAGCACAGCGCAATGCAAGTTCATATTAAAATCCTTGTAACGAGAATGTAGCCTTACCCTTGAACTAATGTCAGCTTGGCATAAGGAATTGTTTATACCTGTGATGGGTAATTGAGACTTGGTTAGATTTAGACCCACGCGACGCGCGAAACTCATGGTACAGAAATTTGCCTGAGATCCTGAGTCTAATAAAATCCTTACTGGATGCTTTCTACCGGCATGGTCCGTTGTCATGCAGACAGCAGTGGACAATAAAATAGATTTGTTTGTTTGCAGTTTCAGTGAGAATTGATTGTTGCCTCTACTTGAAGTGTTACTGGCAGATATGTGGATCATTGTATGATGTCGCTTAGAACATGTCCTACAAGCAAATTTGGAAAGTCAGTGTGAAGGATCATGGCCAGGACGCATGCAATTTAAGCAAAGTTTGTGTTTGATTAAAATGTTTTTTCTCTCAAAGGGAGATATAGCCACGAATTGTGGGCATTCAGAGAGTCGATGTTTACCTCGACACAGCTGAAAAATGTTATTGCTCATATGAGTATGAAAGGTTGACCTAGTGAGATCAAAGGGTTTAATAGCTTTGCGATAGGGAATCTTATCGCTAACTTGTATTCTATTTACTGAACTGGCCGAGGCGCCGACGTTTTGCATTAATTGCCTTCTACCATTTAAAAATTTTTATAAAATTGTTGAAATTAGGGAATCGCTCGTCAGAAAGGCTTTCCTTCCATAGTCGTCATGTCTGGTTGTCAAGTTTCTGCGTTAAATATTGAACGAAAATGATTTCGAAGCTATTTACCGGTAAACTTAATGAATTTAAAGCATTTATATTTGAGGTGATTTCGTCAATAAATTTTGAAATGCCAACCATGGACTCTTGCTGAATGGACTTCATGCCCAAGACATTCCCCATATGATACGCTGAGACAATTAATTTGCTATCATACCTGGCCCTCAATAGATCAATGGCTATCGCATAATTATCATGGGTGATTGGGTGAGATTTTATTACATTTAAAGCCTTCCCACTTAGTGAAGAATGTAAATAGTGCAATTTCTGAATGTCCGTCAGGTCAGTTCTGAAGTGTACTAGTTCCAAAAACATATTGTAATAATGCTGCCAATCAATAATGTTGCCTGAGAAGCAGGGCAATTTAATTGGCTCTAACTGATAAGGGGAAGTTTTAGTTGGCGTAACTTCCGCTTGAATCAATGGTTTCTTGTTCACCTCTTCTACGCGTTCTCAGCTTGCATTCATTAGTACAGAGATCATCCTCTGTCTGAACCCTGTCACTTACCGATGTGAAATCAGACTCATCAGCCTCAATTTGGGTCTGAATTTCATCATACTTCGCGGACAACTCCATCAAGTGGCGGAGTTTAATTTTTAAGGCATGGTGATCGTTTGAAACTCACCGCGTTTATAACCTTGAAAACCAACTGAGCCAATAAGAGACAGGCGCAAAGTTCAAGTCTGGGTAGTTTTACCTGCTTCAAGGGAGCGACTCTAGATTTAGAGCATAACAAGTTTGATAAGATGCTGTGGTTTGAATACACCGTACGCACATAAATGCAAAATGCGTAACACTTTGCTGACGCGTCGGCAAACCCATGGAGCTGAAATGAAATGATTTGGGAATTATTTAAAACATTTTTAAAGACCTTGGAATCTTACAGTAAGTGTCGGAAATCAGATGAGCATAAAGCTCTACCCATTGATTAGATAACGAGTCTGGTAGGGGGTCGTCCCAACTTGTTCCGTTTAACCACAATATCTGCATGAAATTCTTGCACCAAAATGTAACCAGTCCAATGAGACCCAATGCGTCGTAAATTCCTGCGATAACTCATAATACCCTTCTCTTGTTGAATACCTCTACTTCGACATGTCTTTGGAAACTATATACGAAACTATCATCTTTAATGTCCCATTGAATACCCAAAGTACTTACAGCTTGATTCTTGCTAAAGTCGACGGAAGAATTGGCGTGTGAAGCTATAATGGTTTGATCATTGGAAAACCACTTGTGCAAAGTAAACCCGTATTGACTTATTAAATCTGTAATGTCGGACTTCATTTTAGATACCTAAGATGTGTGGGCTCTCTGAACCGGTCTTGAGATCGTCCACATAGAAATCGTTTGCGACAGCTGAACAGGCTATAGGGTGTTGAGTTTTGTTTTCCTGGGCTATTTGTGCCAAACATTTTGTGGCCAGAAATGAAGCACTTGCAGTCCCATATGTGACAGTCCTCAAGGCATAGTGTTTAAGTTCCCTATGGGGGGCGTCGCGCCACACAATTCGTTGCAAATTAGAATCCCTGGGATTAACTAAAATTTGACGGTACATTTTCTCAATGTCCGAAATGAGGACATATCGGTGCGTACGAAACCGAGACATAATCGAAAAAAGATCCTGCTGCACCGTGGGACCAACCGTTCAAGTACAAATTATTTGTTGTTTTGTCAGAGCCGTCGAAAACAACTCGCAATTTGGTTGTTATACTAGAGCCCTTAAAGACCGAATGGTGCGGTAAGTAAAAGGTGTCTGACTTATTGACTGAAAAATCGTAAGAATCAAGCAAAGACATGTGACCCAGAGTTAAATACTCCCGCATGAATGTGGCATAGTCTTTATGAAGGGTATGGTTCTGCTTTTACTTGAGTTCCAGAGATTGAAATCTGCAATAGCTCCGGGAAGAGAATCGCCCAAATGAGAATTGTATAACCTGCGAGGTAGGGACACCACAAATCTACCACTATTATTGCGGAAAGTGTTAGCGACAAAATGACTTTCGCATTCTGAGTCCTCAACCTAGCAGCAACGTCCTCCAATTGCCAGAAGTCCTGTAATTGCGAGGAAATGGCATTATTATCTTCGCATGCTATGAATGATGAGACAGGTTTTGTCATGTCGACATTAAAGGGCAGGTTACCCGCGAGGATGAATCCAAATTTTGTCTCTTGTATTATGGGAAAGTGTGGGCTGCAGATGAATTTGACAGGTTCAATCAATTGTAAATAGTACTGGGCACAAAGTAATATGCCAATTTGCGAAGAAAAATTCAGTTGCGGGTCAGCTAGGAATATGCCCTTCGGTATACTTAGGGATGAAATATCAAACGATTCTGCAGGAAGATTATTCGTAACACTGGGAAGCACAGCGCAATGCAAGTTCATATTAAAATCCTTGTAACGAGAATGTAGCCTTACCCTTGAACTAATGTCAGCTTGGCATAAGGAATTGTTTATACCTGTGATGGGTAATTGAGACTTGGTTAGTTTTAGACCCACGCGACGCGCGAAACACATGGTACAGAAATTTGCCTGAGATCCTGAGTCTAATAAAATCCTTACTGGATGCTTTCTACCGGCATGGTCCGTTGTCATGCAGACAGCAGTGGACAATAAAATAGATTTGTTTGTTTGCAGTTTCAGTGAGAATTGATTGTTGCCTCTACTTGAAGTGTTACTGGCAGATATGTGGATCATTGTATGATGTCGCTTAGAACATGTCCTACAAGCAAATTTGGAAAGTCAGTGTGAAGGATCATGGCCAGGACGCATGCAATTTAAGCAAAGTTTGTGTTTGATTAAAATGTTTTTTCTCTCAAACGGAGATATAGCCACGAATTGTGGGCATTCAGAGAGTCGATGTTTACCTCGACACAGCTGAAAAATGTTATTGCTGATATGAGTATGAAAGGTTGACCTAGTGAGATCAAAGGGTTTAATAGCTTTGCGATAGGAATCTTATCGCTAACTTGTATTCTATTTACTGAACTGGCCGAGGCGCCGACGTTTTGCATTAATTGCCTTCTACCATTTAAAAATTTAATAAAATTGTTGAAATTAGGGAATCGCTCGTCAGAAAGGCTTTCCTTCCATAGTCGTCATGTCTGGTTGTCAAGTTTCTGCGTTAAATATTGAACGAAAATGATTTCGAAGCCATTTACCGGTAAACTTAATGAATTTAAAGCATTTATATTTGAGGTGATTTCGTCAATAAATTTTGAAATGCCAACCATGGACTCTTGCTGAATGGACTTCATGCCCAAGACATTCCCCATATGATACGCTGAGACAATTAATTTGCTATCATACCTGGCCCTCAATAGATCAATGGCTATCGCATAATTATCATGGGTGATTGGGTGAGATTTTATTACATTTAAAGCCTCCCCACTTAGTGAAGAATGTAAATAGTGCAATTTCTGAATGTCCGTCAGGTCAGTTCTGAAGTGTACTAGTTCCAAAAACATATTGTAATAATGCTGCCAATCAATAATGTTGCCTGAGAAGCAGGGCAATTTAATAGGGGAAGTTTTAGTTGGCGTAACTTCCGCTTGAATCAATGGTTTCTTGTTCACCTCTTCTACGCGTTCTCAGCTTGCATTCATTAGTACAGAGATCATCCTCTGTCTGAACCCTGTCACTTACCGATGTGAAATCAGACTCATCAGCCTCAATTTGGGTCTGAATTTCATCATACTTCGCGGACAACTCCATCAAGTGGCGGAGTTTAATTTTTAAGGCATGGTGATCGTTTGAAACTCACCGCGTTTATAACCTTGAAAACCAACTGAGCCAATAAGAGACAGGCGCAAAGTTCAAGTCTGGGTAGTTTTACCTGCTTCAAGGGAGCGACTCTAGATTTAGAGCATAACAAGTTTGATAAGATGCTGTGGTTTGAATACACAGTACGCACATAAATGCAAAATGCGTAACACTTTGCTGACGCGTCGGCAAACCCATGGAGCTGAAATGAAATGATTTGGGAATTATTTAAAACATTTTTAAAGACCTTGGAATCTTACAGTAAGTGTCGGAAATCAGATGACCATAAAGCTCTACCCATTGATTAGATAACGAGTCTGGTAGGGGGTCGTCCCAACTTGTTCCGTTTAACCACAATATCTGCATGAAATTCTTGCACCAAAATGTAACCAGTCCAATGAGACCCAATGCGTCGTAAATTCCTGCGATAACTCATAATACCCTTCTCTTGTTGAATACCTCTACTTCGACATGTCTTTGGAAACTATATACGAAACTATCATCTTTAATGTCCCATTGAATACCCAAAGTACTTACAGCTTGATTCTTGCTAAAGTCGACGGAAGAATTGGCGTGTGAAGCTATAATGGTTTGATCATTGGAAAACCACTTGTGCAAAGTAAACCCGTATTGACTTATTAAATCTGTAATGTCGGACTTCATTTTAGATACCTAAGATGTGTGGGCTCTCTGAACCGGTCTTGAGATCGTCCACATAGAAATCGTTTGCGACAGCTGAACTGGCTATAGGGTGTTGAGTTTTGTTTTCCTGGGCTATTTGTGCCAAACATTTTGTGGCCAGAAATGAAGCACTTGCAGTCCCATATGTGACAGTCCTCAAGGCATAGTGTTTAAGTTCCCTATGGGGGGCGTCGCGCCACACAATTCGTTGCAAATTAGAATCCCTGGGATTAACTAAAATTTGACGGTACATTTTCTCAATGTCCGAAATGAGGACATATCGGTGCGTACGAAACCGAGACATAATCGAAAAAAGATCCTGCTGGACCGTGGGACCAACCGTTCAAGTACAAATTATTTGTTGTTTTGTCAGAGCCGTCGAAAACAACTCGCAATTTGGTGGTTATACTAGAGCCCTTAAAGACCGAATGGTGCGGTAAGTAAAAGGTGTCTGACTTATTGACTGAAAAATCGTAAGAATCAAGCAAAGACATGTGACCCAGAGTTAAATACTCCCGCATGAATGTGGCATAGTCTTTATGAAGGGTATGGTTCTGCTTTTACTTGAGTTCCAGAGATTGAAATCTGCAATAGCTCCGGGAAGAGAATCGCCCAAATGAGAATTGTATAACCTGCGAGGTAGGGACACCACAAATCTACCACTATTATTGCGGAAAGTGTTAGCGACAAAATGACTTTCGCATTCTGAGTCCTCAACCTAGCAGCAACGTCCTCCAATTGCCAGAAGTCCTGTAATTGCGAGGAAATGGCATTATTATCTTCGCATGCTATGAATGATGAGACAGGTTTTGTCATGTCGACATTAAAGGGCAGGTTACCCGCGAGGATGAATCCAAATTTTGTCTCTTGTATTATGGGAAAGTGTGGGCTGCAGATGAATTTGACAGGTTCAATCAATTGTAAATAGTACTGGGCACAAAGTAATATGCCAATTTGCGAAGAAAAATTCAGTTGCGGGTCAGCTAGGAATATGCCCTTCGGTATACTTAGGGATGAAATATCAAACGATTCTGCAGGAAGATTATTCGTAACACTGGGAAGCACAGCGCAATGCAAGTTCATATTAAAATCCTTGTAACGAGAATGTGGCCTTACCCTTGAACTAATGTCAGCTTGGCATAAGGAATTGTTTATACCTGTGATGGGTAATTGAGACTTGGTTAGTTTTAGACCCACGCGACGCGCGAAACTCATGGTACAGAAATTTGCCTGAGATCCTGAGTCTAATAAAATCCTTACTGGATGCTTTCTACCGGCATGGTCCGTTGTCATGCAGACAGCAGTGGATAATAAAATAGATTTGTTTGTTTGCAGTTTCAGTGAGAATTGATTGTTGCCTCTACTTGAAGTGTTACTAGCAGATATGTGGATCATTGTATGATGTCGCTTAGAACATGTCCTACAAGCAAATTTGGAAAGTCAGTGTGAAGGATCATGGCCAGGACGCATGCAATTTAAGCAAAGTTTGTGTTTGATTAAAATGTTTTTTCTCTCAAAGGGAGATATAGCCACGAATTGTGGGCATTCAGAGAGTCGATGTTTACCTCGACACAGCTGAAAAATGTTTTTGCTCATATGAGTATGAAAGGTTGACCTAGTGAGATCAAAGGGTTTATTAGCTTTGCGATAGGGAATCTTATCGCTAACTTGTATTCTATTTACTGAACTGGCCGAGGCGCCGACGTTTTGCATTAATTGCCTTCTACCATTTAAAAATTTAATAAAATTGTTGAAATTAGGGAATCGCTCGTCAGAAGGGCTTTCCTTCCATAGTCGTCATGTCTGATTGTCAAGTTTCTGCGTTAAATATTGAACGAAAATGATTTCGAAGCTATTTACCGGTAAACTTAATGAATTTAAAGCATTTATATTTGAGGTGATTTCGTCAATAAATTTTGAAATGCCAACCATGGACTCTTGCTGAATGGACTTCATGCCCAAGACATTCCCCATATGATACGCTGAGACAATTAATTTGCTATCATACCTGGCCCTCAATAGATCAATGGCTATCGCATAATTATCATGGGTGATTGGGTGAGATTTTATTACATTTAAAGCCTCCCCACTTAGTGAAGAATGTAAATAGTGCAATTTCTGAATGTCCGTCAGGTCAGTTCTGAAGTGTACTAGTTCCAAAAACATATTGTAATAATGCTGCCAATCAATAATGTTGCCTGAGAAGCAGGGCAATTTAATTAGCTCTAACTGAATAGGGGAAGTTTTAGTTGGCGTAACTTCCGCTTGAATCAATGGTTTCTTGTTCACCTCTTCTACGCGTTCTCAGCTTGCATTCATTAGTACAGAGATCATCCTCTGTCTGAACCCTGTCACTTACCGATGTGAAATCAGACTCATCAGCCTCAATTTGGGTCTGAATTTCATCATACTTCGCGGACAACTCCATCAAGTGGCGGAGTTTAATTTTTAAGGCATGGTGATCGTTTGAAACTCACCGCGTTTATAACCTAGAAAACCAACTGAGCCAATAAGAGACAGGCGCAAAGTTCAAGTCTGGGTAGTTTTACCTGCTTCAAGGGAGCGACTCTAGATTTAGAGCATAACAAGTTTGATAAGATGCTTTGGTTTGAATACACCGTACGCACATAAATGCAAAATGCGTAACACTTTGCTGACGCGTCGGCAAACCCATGGAGCTGAAATGAAATGATTTGGGAATTATTTAAAACATTTTTAAAGACCTTGGAATCTTACAGTAAGTGTCGGAAATCAGATGAGCATAAAGCTCTACACATTGATTAGATAACGAGTCTGGTAGGGGGTCGTCCCATCTTGTTCCGTTTAACCACAATATCTGCATGAAATTCTTGCACCAAAATGTAACCAGTCCAATGAGACCCAATGCGTCGTAAATTCCTGCGATAACTCATAATACCCTTCTCTTGTTGAATACCTCTACTTCGACATGTCTTTGGAAACTATATACGAAACTATCATCTTTAATGTCCCATTGAATACCCAAAGTACTTACAGCTTGATTCTTGCTAAAGTCGACGGAAGAATTGGCGTGTGAAGCTATAATGGTTTGATCATTGGAAAACCACTTGTGCAAAGTAAACCCGTATTGACTTATTAAATCTGTAATGTCGGACTTCATTTTAGATACCTAAGATGTGTGGGCTCTCTGAACCGGTCTTGAGATCGTCCACATAGAAATCGTTTGCGACAGCTGAACTGGCTATAGGGTGTTGAGTTTTGTTTTCCTGGGCTATTTGTGCCAAACATTTTGTGGCCAGAAATGAAGCACTTGCAGTCCCATATGTGACAGTCCTCAAGGCATAGTGTTTAAGTTCCCTATGGGGGGCGTCGCGCCACACAATTCGTTGCAAATTAGAATCCCTGGGATTAACTAAAATTTGACGGTACATTTTCTCAATGTCCGAAATGAGGACATATCGGTGCGTACGAAACCGAGACATAATCGAAAAAAGATCCTGCTGGACCGTGGGACCAACCGTTCAAGTACAAATTATTTGTTGTTTTGTCAGAGCCGTCGAAAACAACTCGCAATTTGGTGGTTATACTAGAGCCCTTAAAGACCGAATGGTGCGGTAAGTAAAAGGTGTCTGACTTATTGACTGAAAAATCGTAAGAATCAAGCAAAGACATGTGACCCAGAGTTAAATACTCCCGCATGAATGTGGCATAGTCTTTATGAAGGGTATGGTTCTGCTTTTACTTGAGTTCCAGAGATTGAAATCTGCAATAGCTCCGGGAAGAGAATCGCCCAAATGAGAATTGTATAACCTGCGAGGTAGGGACACCACAAATCTACCACTATTATTGCGGAAAGTGTTAGCGACAAAATGACTTTCGCATTCTGAGTCCTCAACCTAGCAGCAACGTCCTCCAATTGCCAGAAGTCCTGTAATTGCGAGGAAATGGCATTATTATCTTCGCATGCTATGAATGATGAGACAGGTTTTGTCATGTCGACATTAAAGGGCAGGTTACCCGCGAGGATGAATCCAAATTTTGTCTCTTGTATTATGGGAAAGTGTGGGCTGCAGATGAATTTGACAGGTTCAATCAATTGTAAATAGTACTGGGCACAAAGTAATATGCCAATTTGCGAAGAAAAATTCAGTTGCGGGTCAGCTAGGAATATGCCCTTCGGTATACTTAGGGATGAAATATCAAACGATTCTGCAGGAAGATTATTCGTAACACTGGGAAGCACAGCGCAATGCAAGTTCATATTAAAATCCTTGTAACGAGAATGTGGCCTTACCCTTGAACTAATGTCAGCTTGGCATAAGGAATTGTTTATACCTGTGATGGGTAATTGAGACTTGGTTAGTTTTAGACCCACGCGACGCGCGAAACTCATGGTACAGAAATTTGCCTGAGATCCTGAGTCTAATAAAATCCTTACTGGATGCTTTCTACCGGCATGGTCCGTTGTCATGCAGACAGCAGTGGATAATAAAATAGATTTGTTTGTTTGCAGTTTCAGTGAGAATTGATTGTTGCCTCTACTTGAAGTGTTACTAGCAGATATGTGGATCATTGTATGATGTCGCTTAGAACATGTCCTACAAGCAAATTTGGAAAGTCAGTGTGAAGGATCATGGCCAGGACGCATGCAATTTAAGCAAAGTTTGTGTTTGATTAAAATGTTTTTTCTCTCAAAGGGAGATATAGCCACGAATTGTGGGCATTCAGAGAGTCGATGTTTACCTCGACACAGCTGAAAAATGTTTTTGCTCATATGAGTATGAAAGGTTGACCTAGTGAGATCAAAGGGTTTATTAGCTTTGCGATAGGGAATCTTATCGCTAACTTGTATTCTATTTACTGAACTGGCCGAGGCGCCGACGTTTTGCATTAATTGCCTTCTACCATTTAAAAATTTAATAAAATTGTTGAAATTAGGGAATCGCTCGTCAGAAAGGCTTTCCTTCCATAGTCGTCATGTCTGGTTGTCAAGTTTCTGCGTTAAATATTGAACGAAAATGATTTCGAAGCCATTTACCGGTAAACTTAATGAATTTAAAGCATTTATATTTGAGGTGATTTCGTCAATAAATTTTGAAATGCCAACCATGGACTCTTGCTGAATGGACTTCATGCCCAAGACATTCCCCATATGATACGCTGAGACAATTAATTTGCTATCATACCTGGCCCTCAATAGATCAATGGCTATCGCATAATTATCATGGGTGATTGGGTGAGATTTTATTACATTTAAAGCCTCCCCACTTAGTGAAGAATGTAAATAGTGCAATTTCTGAATGTCCGTCAGGTCAGTTCTGAAGTGTACTAGTTCCAAAAACATATTGTAATAATGCTGCCAATCAATAATGTTGCCTGAGAAGCAGGGCAATTTAATTGGCTCTAACTGAATAGGGGAAGTTTTAGTTGGCGTAACTTCCGCTTGAATCAATGGTTTCTTGTTCACCTCTTCTACGCGTTCTCAGCTTGCATTCATTAGTACAGAGATCATCCTCTGTCTGAACCCTGTCACTTACCGATGTGAAATCAGACTCATCAGCCTCAATTTGGGTCTGAATTTCATCATACTTCGCGGACAACTCCATCAAGTGGCGGAGTTTAATTTTTAAGGCATGGTGATCGTTTGAAACTCACCGCGTTTATAACCTTGAAAACCAACTGAGCCAATAAGAGACAGGCGCAAAGTTCAAGTCTGGGTAGTTTTACCTGCTTCAAGGGAGCGACTCTAGATTTAGAGCATAACAAGTTTGATAAGATGCTGTGGTTTGAATACACCGTACGCACATAAATGCAAAATGCGTAACACTTTGCTGACGCGTCGGCAAACCCATGGAGCTGAAATGAAATGATTTGGGAATTATTTAAAACATTTTTAAAGACCTTGGAATCTTACAGTAAGTGTCGGAAATCAGATGACCATAAAGCTCTACCCATTGATTAGATAACGAGTCTGGTAGGGGTTCGTCCCAACTTGTTCCGTTTAACCACAATATCTGCATGAAATTCTTGCACCAAAATGTAACCAGTCCAATGAGACCCAATGCGTCGTAAATTCCTGCGATAACTCATAATACCCTTCTCTTGTTGAATACCTCTACTTCGACATGTCTTTGGAAACTATATACGAAACTATCATCTTTAATGTCCCATTGAATACCCAAAGTACTTACAGCTTGATTCTTGCTAAAGTCGACGGAAGAATTGGCGTGTGAAGCTATAATGGTTTGATCATTGGAAAACCACTTGTGCAAAGTAAACCCGTATTGACTTATTAAATCTGTAATGTCGGACTTCATTTTAGATACCTAAGATGTGTGGGCTCTCTGAACCGGTCTTGAGATCGTCCACATAGAAATCGTTTGCGACAGCTGAACAGGCTATAGGGTGTTGAGTTTTGTTTTCCTGGGCTATTTGTGCCAAACATTTTGTGGCCAGAAATGAAGCACTTGCAGTCCCATATGTGACAGTCCTCAAGGCATAGTGTTTAATTACTTATGGGGGGCGTCGCGCCACACAATTCGTTGCAAATTAGAATCCCTGGGATTAACTAAAATTTGACGGTACATTTTCTCAATTTCCGAAATGAGGACATATCGGTGCGTACGAAACCGAGACATAATCGAAAAAAGATCCTCCTGGACCGTGGGACCAACCGTTCAAGTACAAATTATTTGTTGTTTTGTCAGAGCCGTCGAAAACAACTCGCAATTTGGTGGTTATACTAGAGCCCTTAAAGACCGAATGGTGCGGTAAGTAAAAGGTGTCTGACTTATTGACTGAAAAATCGTAAGAATCAAGCAAAGACATGTGACCCAGAGTTAAATACTCCCGCATGAATGTGGCATAGTCTTTATGAAGGGTATGGTTCTGCTTTTACTTGAGTTCCAGAGATTGAAATCTGCAATAGCTCCGGGAAGAGAATCGCCCAAATGAGAATTGTATAACCTGCGAGGTAGGGACACCACAAATCTACCACTATTATTGCGGAAAGTGTTAGCGACAAAATGACTTTCGCATTCTGAGTCCTCAACCTAGCAGCAACGTCCTCCAATTGCCAGAAGTCCTGTAATTGCGAGGAAATGGCATTATTATCTTCGCATGCTATGAATGATGAGACAGGTTTTGCCATGTCGACATTAAAGGGCAGGTTACCCGCGAGGATGAATCCAAATTTTGTCTCTTGTATTATGGGAAAGTGTGGGCTGCAGATGAATTTGACAGGTTCAATCAATTGTAAATAGTACTGGGCACAAAGTAATATGCCAATTTGCGAAGAACAATTCAGTTGCGGGTCAGCTAGGAATATGCCCTTCGGTATACTTAGGGATGAAATATCAAACGATTCTGCAGGAAGATTATTCGTAACACTGGGAAGCACAGCGCAATGCAAGTTCATATTAAAATCCTTGTAACGAGAATGTAGCCTTACCCTTGAACTAATGTCAGCTTGGCATAAGGAATTGTTTATACCTGTGATGGGTAATTGAGACTTGGTTAGTTTTAGACCCACGCGACGCGCGAAACTCATGGTACAGAAATTTGCCTGAGATCCTGAGTCTAATAAAATCCTTACTGGATGCTTTCTACCGGCATGGTCCGTTGTCATGCAGACAGCAGTGGATAATAAAATAGATTTGTTTGTTTGCAGTTTCAGTGAGAATTGATTGTTGCCTCTACTTGAAGTGTTACTAGCAGATATGTGGATCATTGTATGATGTCGCTTAGAACATGTCCTAAAAGCAAATTTGGAAAGTCAGTGTGAAGGATCATGGCCAGGACGCATGCAATTTAAGCAAAGTTTGTGTTTGATTAAAATGTTTTTTCTCTCAAAGGGAGATATAGCCACGAATTGTGGGCATTCAGAGAGTCGATGTTTACCTCGACACAGCTGACAAATGTTATTGCTGATATGAGTATGAAAGGTTGACCTAGTGAGATCAAAGGGTTTAATAGCTTTGCGATAGGGAATCTTATCGCTAACTTGTATTCTATTTACTGAACTGGCCGAGGCGCCGACGTTTTGCATTAATTGCCTTCTACCATTTAAAAATTTAATAAAATTGTTGAAATTAGGGAATCGCTCGTCAGAAAGGCTTTCCTTCCATAGTCGTCATGTCTGATTGTCAAGTTTCTGCGTTAAATATTGAACGAAAATGATTTCGAAGCTATTTACCGGTAAACTTAATGAATTTAAAGCATTTATATTTGAGGTGATTTCGTCAATAAATTTTGAAATGCCAACCATGGACTCTTGCTGAATGGACTTCATGCCCAAGACATTCCCCATATGATACGCTGAGACAATTAATTTGCTATCATACCTGGCCCTCAATAGATCAATGGCTATCGCATAATTATCATGGGTGATTGGGTGAGATTTTATTACATTTAAAGCCTCCCCACTTAGTGAAGAATGTAAATAGTGCAATTTCTGAATGTCCGTCAGGTCAGTTCTGAAGTGTACTAGTTCCAAAAACATATTGTAATAATGCTGCCAATCAATAATGTTGCCTGAGAAGCAGGGCAATTTAATTGGCTCTAACTGAATAGGGGAAGTTTTAGTTGGCGTAACTTCCGCTTGAATCAATGGTTTCTTGTTCACCTCTTCTACGCGTTCTCAGCTTGCATTCATTAGTACAGAGATCATCCTCTGTCTGAACCCTGTCACTTACCGATGTGAAATCAGACTCATCAGCCTCAATTTGGGTCTGAATTTCATCATACTTCGCGGACAACTCCATCAAGTGGCGGAGTTTAATTTTTAAGGCATGGTGATCGTTTGAAACTCACCGCGTTTATAACCTTGAAAACCAACTGAGCCAATAAGAGACAGGCGCAAAGTTCAAGTCTGGGTAGTGTTACCTGCTTCAAGGGAGCGACTCTAGATTTAGAGCATAACAAGTTTGATAAGATGCTTTGGTTTGAATACACCGTACGCACATAAATGCAAAATGCGTAACACTTTGCTGACGCGTCGGCAAACCCATGGAGCTGAAATGAAATGATTTGGGAATTATTTAAAACATTTTTAAAGACCTTGGAATCTTACAGTAAGTGTCGGAAATCAGATGAGCATAAAGCTCTACACATTGATTAGATAACGAGTCTGGTAGGGGGTCGTCCCATCTTGTTCCGTTTAACCACAATATCTGCATGAAATTCTTGCACCAAAATGTAACCAGTCCAATGAGACCCAATGCGTCGTAAATTCCTGCGATAACTCATAATACCCTTCTCTTGTTGAATACCTCTACTTCGACATGTCTTTGGAAACTATATACGAAACTATCATCTTTAATGTCCCATTGAATACCCAAAGTACTTACAGCTTGATTCTTGCTAAAGTCGACGGAAGAATTGGCGTGTGAAGCTATAATGGTTTGATCATTGGAAAACCACTTGTGCAAAGTAAACCCGTATTGACTTATTAAATCTGTAATGTCGGACTTCATTTTAGATACCTAAGATGTGTGGGCTCTCTGAACCGGTCTTGAGATCGTCCACATAGAAATCGTTTGCGACAGCTGAACTGGCTATAGGGTGTTGAGTTTTGTTTTCCTGGGCTATTTGTGCCAAACATTTTGTGGCCAGAAATGAAGCACTTGCAGTCCCATATGTGACAGTCCTCAAGGCATAGTGTTTAAGTTCCCTATGGGGGGCGTCGCGCCACACAATTCGTTGCAAATTAGAATCCCTGGGATTAACTAAAATTTGACGGTACATTTTCTCAATGTCCGAAATGAGGACATATCGGTGCGTACGAAACCGAGACATAATCGAAAAAAGATCCTGCTGGACCGTGGGACCAACCGTTCAAGTACAAATTATTTGTTGTTTTGTCAGAGCCGTCGAAAACAACTCGCAATTTGGTGGTTATACTAGAGCCCTTAAAGACCGAATGGTGCGGTAAGTAAAAGGTGTCTGACTTATTGACTGAAAAATCGTAAGAATCAAGCAAAGACATGTGACCCAGAGTTAAATACTCCCGCATGAATGTGGCATAGTCTTTATGAAGGGTATGGTTCTGCTTTTACTTGAGTTCCAGAGATTGAAATCTGCAATAGCTCCGGGAAGAGAATCGCCCAAATGAGAATTGTATAACCTGCGAGGTAGGGACACCACAAATCTACCACTATTATTGCGGAAAGTGTTAGCGACAAAATGACTTTCGCATTCTGAGTCCTCAACCTAGCAGCAACGTCCTCCAATTGCCAGAAGTCCTGTAATTGCGAGGAAATGGCATTATTATCTTCGCATGCTATGAATGATGAGACAGGTTTTGTCATGTCGACATTAAAGGGCAGGTTACCCGCGAGGATGAATCCAAATTTTGTCTCTTGTATTATGGGAAAGTGTGGGCTGCAGATGAATTTGACAGGTTCAATCAATTGTAAATAGTACTGGGCACAAAGTAATATGCCAATTTGCGAAGAACAATTCAGTTGCGGGTCAGCTAGGAATATGCCCTTCGGTATACTTAGGGATGAAATATCAAACGATTCTGCAGGAAGATTATTCGTAACACTGGGAAGCACAGCGCAATGCAAGTTCATATTAAAATCCTTGTAACGAGAATGTAGCCTTACCCTTGAACTAATGTCAGCTTGGCATAAGGAATTGTTTATACCTGTGATGGGTAATTGAGACTTGGTTAGTTTTAGACCCACGCGACGCGTGAAACTCATGGTACAGAAATTTGCCTGAGATCCTGAGTCTAATAAAATCCTTACTGGATTCTTTCTACCGGCATGGTCCGTTGTCATGCAGACAGCAGTGGACAATAAAATAGATTTGTTTGTTTGCAGTTTCAGTGAGAATTGATTGTTGCCTCTACTTGAAGTGTTACTGGCAGATATGTGGATCATTGTATGATGTCGCTTAGAACATGTCCTAAAAGCAAATTTGGAAAGTCAGTGTGAAGGATCATGGCCAGGACGCATGCAATTTAAGCAAAGTTTGTGTTTGATTAAAATGTTTTTTCTCTCAAAGGGAGATATAGCCACGAATTGTGGGCATTCAGAGAGTCGATGTTTACCTCGACACAGCTGACAAATGTTATTGCTGATATGAGTATGAAAGGTTGACCTAGTGAGATCAAAGGGTTTAATAGCTTTGCGATAGGGAATCTTATCGCTAACTTGTATTCTATTTACTGAACTGGCCGAGGCGCCGACGTTTTGCATTAATTGCCTTCTACCATTTAAAAATTTAATAAAATTGTTGAAATTAGGGAATCGCTCGTCAGAAAGGCTTTCCTTCCATAGTCGTCATGTCTGATTGTCAAGTTTCTGCGTTAAATATTGAACGAAAATGATTTCGAAGCTATTTACCGGTAAACTTAATGAATTTAAAGCATTTATATTTGAGGTGATTTCGTCAATAAATTTTGAAATGCCAACCATGGACTCTTGCTGAATGGACTTCATGCCCAAGACATTCCCCATATGATACGCTGAGACAATTAATTTGCTATCATACCTGGCCCTCAATAGATCAATGGCTATCGCATAATTATCATGGGTGATTGGGTGAGATTTTATTACATTTAAAGCCTCCCCACTTAGTGAAGAATGTAAATAGTGCAATTTCTGAATGTCCGTCAGGTCAGTTCTGAAGTGTACTAGTTCCAAAAACATATTGTAATAATGCTGCCAATCAATAATGTTGCCTGAGAAGCAGGGCAATTTAATTGGCTCTAACTGAATAGGGGAAGTTTTAGTTGGCGTAACTTCCGCTTGAATCAATGGTTTCTTGTTCACCTCTTCTACGCGTTCTCAGCTTGCATTCATTAGTACAGAGATCATCCTCTGTCTGAACCCTGTCACTTACCGATGTGAAATCAGACTCATCAGCCTCAATTTGGGTCTGAATTTCATCATACTTCGCGGACAACTCCATCAAGTGGCGGAGTTTAATTTTTAAGGCATGGTGATCGTTTGAAACTCACCGCGTTTATAACCTTGAAAACCAACTGAGCCAATAAGAGACAGGCGCAAAGTTCAAGCCTGGGTAGTTTTACCTGCTTCAAGGGAGCGACTCTAGATTTAGAGCATAACAAGTTTGATAAGATGCTTTGGTTTGAATACACCGTACGCACATAAATGCAAAATGCGTAACACTTTGCTGACGCGTCGGCAAACCCATGGAGCTGAAATGAAATGATTTGGGAATTATTTAAAACATTTTTAAAGACCTTGGAATCTTACAGTAAGTGTCGGAAATCAGATGAGCATAAAGCTCTACACATTGATTAGATAACGAGTCTGGTAGGGGGTCGTCCCATCTTGTTCCGTTTAACCACAATATCTGCATGAAATTCTTGCACCAAAATGTAACCAGTCCAATGAGACCCAATGCGTCGTAAATTCCTGCGATAACTCATAATATCCTTCTCTTGTTGAATACCTCTACTTCGACATGTCTTTGGAAACTATATACGAAACTATCATCTTTAATGTCCCATTGAATACCCAAAGTACTTACAGCTTGATTCTTGCTAAAGTCGACGGAAGAATTGGCGTGTGAAGCTATAATGGTTTGATCATTGGAAAACCACTTGTGCAAAGTAAACCCGTATTGACTTATTAAATCTGTAATGTCGGACTTCATTTTAGATACCTAAGATGTGTGGGCTCTCTGAACCGGTCTTGAGATCGTCCACATAGAAATCGTTTGCGACAGCTGAACTGGCTATAGGGTGTTGAGTTTTGTTTTCCTGGGCTATTTGTGCCAAACATTTTGTGGCCAGAAATGAAGCACTTGCAGTCCCATATGTGACAGTCCTCAAGGCATAGTGTTTAAGTTCCCTATGAGGGGCGTCGCGCCACACAATTCGTTGCAAATTAGAATCCCTGGGATTAACTAAAATTTGACGGTACATTTTCTCAATGTCCGAAATGAGGACATATCGGTGCGTACGAAACCGAGACATAATCGAAAAAAGATCCTGCTGGACCGTGGGACCAACCGTTCAAGTACAAATTATTTGTTGTTTTGTCAGAGCCGTCGAAAACAACTCGCAATTTGGTGGTTATACTAGAGCCCTTAAAGACCGAATGGTGCGGTAAGTAAAAGGTGTCTGACTTATTGACTGAAAAATCGTAAGAATCAAGCAAAGACATGTGACCCAGAGTTAAATACTCCCGCATGAATGTGGCATAGTCTTTATGAAGGGTATGGTTCTGCTTTTACTTGAGTTCCAGAGATTGAAATCTGCAATAGCTCCGGGAAGAGAATCGCCCAAATGAGAATTGTATAACCTGCGAGGTAGGGACACCACAAATCTACCACTATTATTGCGGAAAGTGTTAGCGACAAAATGACTTTCGCATTCTGAGTCCTCAACCTAGCAGCAACGTCCTCCAATTGCCAGAAGTCCTGTAATTGCGAGGAAATGGCATTATTATCTTCGCATGCTATGAATGATGAGACAGGTTTTGTCATGTCGACATTAAAGGGCAGGTTACCCGCGAGGATGAATCCAAATTTTGTCTCTTGTATTATGGGAAAGTGTGGGCTGCAGATGAATTTGACAGGTTCAATCAATTGTAAATAGTACTGGGCACAAAGTAATATGCCAATTTGCGAAGAACAATTCAGTTGCGGGTCAGCTAGGAATATGCCCTTCGGTATACTTAGGGATGAAATATCAAACGATTCTGCAGGAAGATTATTCGTAACACTGGGAAGCACAGCGCAATGCAAGTTCATATTAAAATCCTTGTAACGAGAATGTAGCCTTACCCTTGAACTAATGTCAGCTTGGCATAAGGAATTGTTTATACCTGTGATGGGTAATTGAGACTTGGTTAGTTTTAGACCCACGCGACGCGCGAAACTCATGGTACAGAAATTTGCCTGAGATCCTGAGTCTAATAAAATCCTTACTGGATGCTTTCTACCGGCATGGTCCGTTGTCATGCAGACAGCAGTGGATAATAAAATAGATTTGTTTGTTTGCAGTTTCAGTGAGAATTGATTGTTGCCTCTACTTGAAGTGTTACTAGCAGATATGTGGATCATTGTATGATGTCGCTTAGAACATGTCCTACAAGCAAATTTGGAAAGTCAGTGTGAAGGATCATGGCCAGGACGCATGCAATTTAAGCAAAGTTTGTGTTTGATTAAAATGTTTTTTCTCTCAAAGGGAGATATAGCCACGAATTGTGGGCATTCAGAGAGTCGATGTTTACCTCGACACAGCTGAAAAATGTTTTTGCTCATATGAGTATGAAAGGTTGACCTAGTGAGATCAAAGGGTTTAATAGCTTTGCGATAGGGAATCTTATCGCTAACTTGTATTCTATTTACTGAACTGGCCGAGGCGCCGACGTTTTGCATTAATTGCCTTCTACCATTTAAAAATTTAATAAAATTGTTGAAATTAGGGAATCGCTCGTCAGAAAGGCTTTCCTTCCATAGTCGTCATGTCTGGTTGTCAAGTTTCTGCGTTAAATATTGAACGAAAATGATTTCGAAGCCATTTACCGGTAAACTTAATGAATTTAAAGCATTTATATTTGAGGTGATTTCGTCAATAAATTTTGAAATGCCAACCATGGACTCTTGCTGAATGGACTTCATGCCCAAGACATTCCCCATATGATACGCTGAGACAATTAATTTGCTATCATACCAGGCCCTCAATAGATCAATGGCTATCGCATAATTATCATGGGTGATTGGGTGAGATTTTATTACATTTAAAGCCTCCCCACTTAGTGAAGAATGTAAATAGTGCAATTTCTGAATGTCCGTCAGGTCAGTTCTGAAGTGTACTAGTTCCAAAAACATATTGTAATAATGCTGCCAATCAATAATGTTGCCTGAGAAGCAGGGCAATTTAATTGGCTCTAACTGATAAGGGGAAGTTTTAGTTGGCGTAACTTCCGCTTGAATCAATGGTTTCTTGTTCACCTCTTCTACGCGTTCTCAGCTTGCATTCATTAGTACAGAGATCATCCTCTGTCTGAACCCTGTCACTTACCGATGTGAAATCAGACTCATCAGCCTCAATTTGGGTCTGAATTTCATCATACTTCGCGGACAACTCCATCAAGTGGCGGAGTTTAATTTTTAAGGCATGGTGATCGTTTGAAACTCACCGCGTTTATAACCTTGAAAACCAACTGAGCCAATAAGAGACAGGCGCAAAGTTCAAGTCTGGGTAGTGTTACCTGCTTCAAGGGAGCGACTCTAGATTTAGAGCATAACAAGTTTGATAAGATGCTGTGGTTTGAATACACCGTACGCACATAAATGCAAAATGCGTAACACTTTGCTGACGCGTCGGCAAACCCATGGAGCTGAAATGAAATGATTTGGGAATTATTTAAAACATTTTTAAAGACCTTGGAATCTTACAGTAAGTGTCGGAAATCAGATGAGCATAAAGCTCTACCCATTGATTAGATAACGAGTCTGGTAGGGGGTCGTCCCAACTTGTTCCGTTTAACCACAATATCTGCATGAAATTCTTGCACCAAAATGTAACCAGTCCAATGAGACCCAATGCGTCGTAAATTCCTGCGATAACTCATAATACCCTTCTCTTGTTGAATACCTCTACTTCGACATGTCTTTGGAAACTATATACGAAACTATCATCTTTAATGTCCCATTGAATACCCAAAGTACTTACAGCTTGATTCTTGCTAAAGTCGACGGAAGAATTGGCGTGTGAAGCTATAATGGTTTGATCATTGGAAAACCACTTGTGCAAAGTAAACCCGTATTGACTTATTAAATCTGTAATGTCGGACTTCATTTTAGATACCTAAGATGTGTGGGCTCTCTGAACCGGTCTTGAGATCGTCCACATAGAAATTGTTTGCGACAGCTGAACAGGCTATAGGGTGTTGAGTTTTGTTTTCCTGGGCTATTTGTGCCAAACATTTTGTGGCCAGAAATGAAGCACTTGCAGTCCTATATGTGACAGTCCTCAAGGCATAGTGTTTAAGTTCCCTATGGGGGGCGTCGCGCCACACAATTCGTTGCAAATTAGAATCCCTGGGATTAACTAAAATTTGACGGTACATTTTCTCAATGTCCGAAATGAGGACATATCGGTGCGTACGAAACCGAGACATAATCGAAAAAAGATCCTGCTGGACCGTGGGACCAACCGTTCAAGTACAATTTATTTGTTGTTTTGCCAGAGCCGTCGAAAACTACTCGCAATTTGGTGGTTATACTAGAGCCCTTAAAGACCGAATGGTGCGGTAAGTAAAAGGTGTCTGACTTATTGACTGAAAAATCGTAAGAATCAAGCAAACACATGTGACCCAGAGTTAAATACTCCCGCATGAATGTGGCATAGTCTTTATGAAGGGTATGGTTCTGCTTTTACTTGAGTTCCAGAGATTGAAATCTGCAATAGCTCCGGGAAGAGAATCGCCCAAATGAGAATTGTATAACCTGCGAGGTTGGGACACCACAAATCTACCACTATTATTGCGGAAAGTGTTAGCGACAAAATGACTTTCGCATTCTGAGTCCTCAACCTAGCAGCAACGTCCTCCAATTGCCAGAAGTCCTGTAATTGCGAGGAAATGGCATTATTATCTTCGCATGCTATGAATGATGAGACAGGTTTTGTCATGTCGACATTAAAGGGCAGGTTACCCGCGAGGATGAATCCAAATTTTGTCTCTTGTATTATGGGAAAGTGTGGGCTGCAGATGAATTTGACAGGTTCAATCAATTGTAAATAGTACTGGGCACAAAGTAATATGCCAATTTGCGAAGAAAAATTCAGTTGCGGGTCAGCTAGGAAT
Source organism: Magicicada septendecula (assembly GCA_034769895.1). Taxonomy (NCBI): domain Eukaryota; kingdom Metazoa; phylum Arthropoda; class Insecta; order Hemiptera; family Cicadidae; genus Magicicada; species Magicicada septendecula. The sequence goes on from CM068370.1 coordinate 326,657,782, forward strand.
ATGCCCTTCGGTATACTTAGGGATGAAATATCAAACGATTCTGCAGGAAGATTATTCGTAACACTGGGAAGCACAGCGCAATGCAAGTTCATATTAAAATCCTTGTAACGAGAATGTAGCCTTACCCTTGAACTAATGTCAGCTTGGCATAAGGAATTGTTTATACCTGTGATGGGTAATTGAGACTTGGTTAGTTTTAGACCCACGCGACGCGCGAAACTCATGGTACAGAAATTTGCCTGAGATCCTGAGTCTAATAAAATCCTTACTGGATGCTTTCTACCGGCATGGTCCGTTGTCATGCAGACAGCAGTGGACAATAAAATAGATTTGTTTGTTTGCAGTTTCAGTGAGAATTGATTGTTGCCTCTACTTGAAGTGTTACTGCCAGATATGTGGATCATTGTATGATGTCGCTTAGAACATGTCCTACAAGCAAATTTGGAAAGTCAGTGTGAAGGATCATGGCCAGGACGCATGCAATTTCAGCAAAGTTTGTGTTTGATTAAAATGTTTTTTCTCTCAAAGGGAGATATAGCCACGAATTGTGGGCATTCAGAGAGTCGATGTTTACCTCGACACAGCTGACAAATGTTATTGCTGATATGAGTATGAAAGGTTGACCTAGTGAGATCAAAGCGTTTAATAACTTTGCGATAGGGAATCTTATCGCTAAATTGTATTCTATTTACTGAACTGGCCGAGGCGCCGACGTTTTGCATTAATTGCCTTCTACCATTTAAAAATTTAATAAAATTGTTGAAATTAGGGAATCGCTCGTCGGAAAGGCTTTCCTTCCATAGTCGGCATGTCTGGTTGTCAAGTTTCTGCGTTAAATATTGAACGAAAATGATTTCGAAGGTATTTACCGGTAAACTTATTGAATTTGAAGCATTTATATTTGAGGTGATTTCGTCAATAAATTTTGAAATGCCAACCACGGACTCTTGCTGAATGGACTTCATGCCCAGGACATTCCCTATATGATACGCTGAGACAATTAATTTGCTATCACACCTGGCCCTAAATAGATCAATGGCTATCGCATAATTATCATGGGTGATTGGGAGAGATTTTATTACATTTAAAGCCTCGCTTCTTAGTGAAGAATGTAAATAGCGCAATTTCTGAATGTCCGTCAGGTCAGTTCTGAAGTGTACTAGTTCCAAAAACATATTGTATTAATGCTGCCAATCAATAATGTTGCCTGAGAAGCAGGGCAATTTAATTGGCTCTAACTGAATAGGGGAGGTTTTAGTTGGCGTAACTTCCGCTTGAATCAATGGTTTCTTGTTCACCTCTTCTACGTGTTCTAATAAATTGTGCAGCTTGCATTCAATAGTACAGAGATCATCCTCTGTCTGAACCCTGTCACTTACCGATATGAAATCAGACTCATCAGCCTCAATTTGGGTCTGAATTTCATCACACTTCGCGGTCAACTCCAACAAGTGGCGGAGTTTAATTTTTCAGGCATGGTCATCGTTTGTAACTCACCGAGTTTATAACCATGGAAACCAACTGAGCCAATAAGAGACAGGCGCAAAGTTCAAGTCTGGGTAGTGTTACCTGCTTCAAGGGAGCGACTCTAGATTTAGATCATAACAAGTTTGATGAGATGCTGTGGTTTGAATACACCGTACGCACATAAATGCAACACGTGTAAACCCTTGCTGACGCGTCGGCAAATCCATGGAGCTGAAATGAAATGATTTGGGAATTATTTAAATTATTTACAGACCTTGGAATCTTACAGTAAGTGTCGGAAATTAGCTGAGCATAAAGCTCTAACCATTCATTAGATAATGAGTCTGGTAGGGGGTCGTCCCAACTTGTTCCGTTTAACCACAATATCTGCATGAAATTCTTGCACCAAAATGTAACCAGTCCAATGAGACTCAATGCGTCGTAAATTCGTGCGATAACTCATAATACCCTTCTCTTGTTGAATACCTCTACTTCGACATGTCTTTGGAAACTATATACGAAACTATCATCGTTAATGTCCCATTGAATACCCAAAGTACTTACAGCTTGATTCTTGCTAAGGTCGACGGAAGAATTGGCGTGTGAAGCTATAATGGTTTGATCATTGGAAAACCACTTGTGCAAAGTAAACCCGTATTGACTTATTAAATCTGTAATGTCGGACTTCAATTTAGATACCTAAGATGTGTGGGCTATCTGAACCGGTCTTTAGATCGTCCACATAGAAATCGTTTGCGATAGCTGAACAGGCTATAGGGTGTTAAGTTTTGTTTTCCTGGGCTATTTGTGCCAAACATTTTGTGGCCAGAAATGAAGCACTTGCAGTCCCATATGTGACAGTCCTCAAGGCATAGTGTTGAAGTTCCCTATGGGGGGCGCCGCGCCAAACAATTCGTTGCAAAATAGAATCCCTGGGATTAACTAAAATTTGACGGTACATTTTCTCAATGTCCGAAATGAGGACATATCGGTGCGTACGAAACCGAGACATAATCGAAAAAAGATCCTGCTGGACCGTGGGACCAACCGTTCAAGTACAAATTATTTGTTGTTTTGCCAGAGCCGTCGAAAACAACTCGCAATTTGGTGGTTATACTAGAGCCCTTAAAGACCGAATGGTGCGGTAAATAAAAGGTGTCTGACTTATTGATTGACAAATCGTAAGAATCAAGCAAAGACATGTGACCCAGAGTTAAATACTCCCGCATGAATGTGGCATAGTCTTTATGAAGGGCATGGTTCTGCTTTTACTTGAGTTCCGGAGATTGAAATCTGCAATAGCTCCGGGAAGAGAATCGCCCAAATGAGAATTGTATAACCTGCGAGGTAGGGACACCACAAATCTACCACTAGTATTGCGGAAAGTGTTAGCGACAAAATGACTTTCGCATTCTGAGTCCTCAACCTAGCAGCAACGTCCTCCAATTGCCAGAAGTCCTGTAATTGAGAGGAAATGGCATTATTATCTACGCATGCTATGAATGATGAGACAGGTTTTGTCATGTCGACATTAAAGGGCAGGTTACCCGCGAGGATGAATCCAAATTTTGTCTCTTGTATTATGGGAAAGTGTGGGCTGCAGATGAATTTGACAGGTTCAATCAATTGTAAATAGTACTGGGCACCAAGTAATATGCCAATTTGCGAAGAAAAATTCAGTTGCGGGTCAGCTAGCAATATGCCCTTTGGTATACTTAGGGATGAAATATCAAACGATTCTGCAGGAAGATTATTCGTAACACTGGGAAGCACAGCGCAATGCACGTTCATATTAAAATCCTTGTAACGAGAATGTAGCCTTACCCTTGAACTAATGTCAGCTTGGCATAAGGAATTGTTTATACCTGTGATGGGTAATTGAGACTTGGTTAGTTTTAGACCCATGCGACGCGCGAAACTCATGGTACAGAAATTTGCCTGAGATCCTGAGTCTAATAAAATCCTTACTGGATGCTTTCTACCGGCATGGTCCGTTGTCATGCAGACAGCAGTGGACAATAAAATAGATTTGTTTGTTTGCAGTTTCAGTGAGAATTGATTGTTGCCTCTACTTGAAGTGTTACTGGCAGATATGTGGATCATTGTATGATGTCGCTTAGAACATGTCCTACAAGCAAATTTGGAAAGTCAGTGTGAAGGATCATGGCCAGGACGCATGCAATTTAAGCAAAGTTTGTGTTTGATTAAAATGTTTTTTCTCTCAAAGGGAGATATAGCCACGAATTGTGGGCATTCAGAGAGTCGATGTTTACCTCGACACAGCTGAAAAATGTTATTGCTCATATGAGTATGAAAGGTTGACCTAGTGAGATCAAAGGGTTTAATAGCTTTGCGATAGGGAATCTTATCGCTAACTTGTATTCTATTTACTGAACTGGCCGAGGCGCCGACGTTTTGCATTAATTGCCTTCTACCATTTAAAAATTTAATAAAATTGTTGAAATTAGGGAATCGCTCGTCAGAAAGGCTTTCCTTCCATAGTCGTCATGTCTGGTTGTCAAGTTTCTGCGTTAAATATAGAACGAAAATGATTTCGAAGCTATTTACCGGTAAACTTAATGAATTTAAAGCATTTAGATATGAGGTGATTTCGTCAATAAATTTTGAAATGCCAACCATGGACTCTTGCTGAATGGACTTCATGCCCACGACATTCCCCATATGATACGCTGAGACAATTAATTTGCTATCATACCTGGCCCTCAATAGATCAATGGCTATCGCATAATTATCATGGGTGATTGGGAGAGATTTTATTACATTTAAAGCCTCGCCTCTTAGTGATGAATGTAAATAGTATAATTTCTGAATGTCCGTCAGGCCAGTTCTGAAGTGTACTAGTTCCAAATACATATTGTAATAATGCTGCCAATCAATAATGTTGCCTGAGAAGGAGGGCAATTTAATTGGCTCTAACTGAATAGGGGAAGTTTTAGTTGGCGTAACTTCCGCTTGAATCAATGGTTTCTTGTTCACCTCTTCTACGCGTTCTCAGCTTGCATTCATTAGTACAGAGTTCATCCTCTGTCTGAACCCTGTCACTTACCGATGTGAAATAAGACTCATCAGCCTCAATTTGGGTCTGAATTTCATCATACTTCGCGGACAACTCCATCAAGTGGCGGAGTTTAACTTTTAAGGCATGGTGATCGTTTGTAACTCACCGCGTTTATAACCTTGAAAACCAACTGAGCCAATAAGAGACAGGCGCAAAGTTCAAGTCTGGGTAGTGTTACCTGCTTCAAGGGAGCGACTCTAGATTTAGAGCATAACAAGTTTGATAAGATGCTGTGGTTTGAATACACCGTACGCACATAAATGCAAAATGCGTAACACTTTGCTGACGCGTCGGCAAACCCATGGAGCTGAAATGAAATGAAATGGGAATTATTTAAAACATTTTTAAAGACCTTGGAATCTTACAGTAAGTGTCGGAAATCAGCTGAGCATAAAGCTCTACCCATTGATTAGATAACGAGTCTGGTAGTGGGTCGTCCCAACTTGTTCCGTTTAACCATAATATCTGCATGAAATTCTTGCACCAAAATGTAACCAGTCCAATGAGACCCAATGCGTCGTAAATTCCTGCGATAACTCATAATACCCTTCTCTTGTTGAATACCTCTACTTCGACATGTCTTTGGAAACTATATACGAAACTATCATCGTTAATGTCCCATTGAATACCCAAAGTACTTACAGCTTGATTCTTGCTAAAGTCGACGGAAGAATTGGCGTGTGAAGCTATAATGGTTTGATCATTGGAAAACCACTTGTGCAAAGTAAACCTGTATTGACTTATTAAATCTGTAATGTCGGACTTCATTTTAGATACCTAAGATGTGTGGGCTATCTGAACCGGTCTTGAGATCGTCCACATAGAAATCGTTTGCGACAGCTGAACAGGCTATAGGGTGTTGAGTTTTGTTTTCCTGGGCTATTTGTGCCAAACATTTTGTGGCCAGAAATGAAGCACTTGCAGTCCCATATGTGACAGTCCTCTAGGCACAGTGTTGAAGTTCCCTATGGGGGACGTCGCGCCACACAATTCGTTGCAAATTAGAATCCCTGGGATTAACTAAAATTTGACGGTACATTTTCTCAATGTCGGAAACGAGGACATATCGGTGCGTACGAAACCGAGACATAATCGAAAAAAGATCCTGCTGGACCGTGGGACCAACCGTTCAAGTACAAATTATTTGTTGTTTTGCCAGAGCCGTCGAAAACAACTCGCAATTTGGTGGTTATACTAGAGCCCTTAAAGACCGAATGGTGCGGTAAGTAAAAGGTGTCTGACTTATTGACTGAAAAATCGTAAAAATCAAGCAAAGACATGTGACCCAGAGTTAAATACTCCCGCATGAATGTGGCATAGTCTTTATGAAGGGTATGGTTCTGCTTTTTCTTGAGTTCCAGAGATTGAAATCTGCAATAGCTCCGGGAAGAGAATCGCCCAAATGAGAATTGTATAACCTGCGAGGTAGGGACACCACAAATCTACCACTATTATTGCGGAAAGTGTTAGCGACAAAATGACTTTCGCATTCTGAGTCCTCAACCTAGCAGCAACGTCCTCCAATTGCCAGAAATCCTGTAATTGCGAGGAAATGGCATTATTATCTTCGCATGCTATGAATGATGAGACAGGTTTTGTCATGTCGACATTAAAGGGCAGGTTACCCGCGAGGATGAATCCAAATTTTGTCTCTTGTATTATGGGAATGTGTGGGGTG